>JACXGM010003918.1:0-33824 GCA_016801145.1 Umbra pygmaea | reverse complement strand
TCGAGTAACCGTTATTCGAGTAACCGCTATTCGAGTAACCACTATTCGAGTAACCACTATTCGAGTAACCACTATTCGAGTAACCACTATTCGAGTAACCATTATTAGAGTAACCATTATTAGAGTAACCATTATTAGAGTAACCATTATAAACTTGCTCAGGTACAACCAGTCACTTCCCAGATCACACACCATGCTAAATGCCCCCCATCTGACATTAATTGTAGTGGTTTTGATTACTTTATATGAGAACTGACATTTCCATGATGAGTCCATTACTAGTCGGTAGTGCATGGCAATGCAAAGAATACACCATGGTTGGAAAAGGGCTCCACAAAAATGTTGTGGAAAGGCACAAATTAGGAGAAGGATACAAAAATATTTAAAAGGCTTTAACTATCCCTTTGAGTAACTTTCAGAGTATTATTAGGTAGTGGAAAGCATATGGCACCACCAACACCTTTCCTCCAAACTGGATGACCGACCCAGGAGGACATTGATCAGGGAAGCTACAAAGAGGCCAATGGCAAGTTTGAAGGACTTACAAGTCCTTATGGCTGACATGGTTGGTGTGTGCATGTGACGACAATCTCACAAGCTTTGCACAAAGCTGTCCTGTATGGCTGTTGGCAAGAAAGAAGCCTCTTCTGAAAAAGGGCCCCGCTGAGTCTCGTTTGCGCTTTGCAAAAAAACACTTGGAAGATTCTAATGCCATGTGGCAAAAGGTTTTATGATCAGATGATACCAAGATTAAACTATTTGGACTGAACTGCAAGCACTATGTTTGGCGAAAACAAACACAGCACACCACCCAAAACATACCATACCTACTATGAAGTATAGTGGTGGCAACATTACGTTGTGGGGATGTTTCTCCTCAGCGGGGACTGGGCGATTAATTGGTCAGGATTAAAGGGAAAATGGATGCTGCCAAGTAAAACCAAATACTTGAGGAAAACCTGCGGCCCTCTGCTAGTCAGCTGAAGATGGGCAGGTGGTTCACCTTTCAGCACAACAACGAGTCTAAACACACCACCCCAAAAAAAGGATATAGGATAGGAAGGTGAATGTCCTTGAGTGGCCAAGTAAGAGCCTTGATCTAAATCCAATAGAAAATCTGTGATGGACTTGAAGACAGCAGTCAGTCACCACTGATTGAAATTACACTGAACTCAAACAATTCTGCAAGAATGGGCAAATATTCCTTAAAAAATTCCTTGTTTTAATTCATTATTTATGACCCATTTTAGCCAAATGTCCTGTCGCAGTAGCATACAGGTCTTTGGGCTCCTTCCACAGTAAAGTAGCGCCAAACAATAACAAACAAATAAGATGAATAAAAAATAGTTTAGAAATCTTTGTTTGTACATTAACAAAATTAATAAACTATTTGTATTATGATACCTGATACTAATACATATTTTCTCTATTTCTCACATGTATGGGATGACAGTAACCCTACATTGTAGTGAAAAGAAGAGTAACCCCCAGGAGGCCTTACAGATGTTGTCCTCCACGCGTCTGAGCCTGAGAAGCCTGGCCACCAAAGCCAAGGTACCGTACAGTTGGCCTTAATGCCAGGTCCCAGCCGTGTAATATCATATCAAGACATTACTGAGCTACTTCACACATTAGTTTTCCAGATTAACATTTTACCACTCTCCGTCCTCAGCAACTGCACACTGACGTTGCTACAGAGGAGATCCACAGTGACCTTAGCCATGATGTCAAAGAGCTGGAGCGACTTATCACGGAGCTGCAAGACCAAAGTGTTCTACGCAGCCAATAAACTTGAAGACTTCAGTACAGACACACCTGTAGGTCTCTTAAATCCCTCCCACAGCACCTTGTCCCAGAGCAGACAAGGCTACCAGGGACACAGTCAGGTGATCTGCAGCCCTCTCTATGGTTCTAACCAAGAAAATGTTTCACACTTTCAGTGTAGGCAAACACAACTAAAGATCAGATGCAGATTTAACTGTAAAGAGCATTTGAATCGTTTGAGGTTTGTTTTATAAAACTCAGTTGTGAAATGCTACAGTAGCTCTAAACCACAGGTGATCAAACCTAGCCACTTTTTTTAATGCAAACAAATAAACTCACAAAATGTTTACAATTTTAAGGCTTCATATTCGTTTAATTCATGTATACAGAACCACACTTGCCTTATTGTTAAAATGTGCCAGTCATAGCCACTTCAAAAACAGGACTATAGACTCAGCAGATGAGAGCTGTAAGGCAGACCCAAGAGCATTGTGGAGGCAGGGCGTTCATCATCGGGGAAGCAGTAGGCCATAGCTCACAGAACCGACACTGTGGAGGTAGCCCACGCACAGCCATGCTGGCTCTTCATCAGAATCACGCCCAGGGGGCTGCCGACAGAGATCTAACCATTTTCCCCTCCAATGTGTTTTCTTTCCCAAGGGAAAATGACCTTGACATTGCCTATGTTTAATCATACCTGTTAGTGTATTGCAATCGTCTCTTTTAGCATGCATCTTCATCATGAGCTGTGTGTCTGTCTTGCATTGAAGGAAAGGCATACAGTGTAGTTAAGAGAAATTTACCATTATACGAGTAGATACAATCCTCTTCATCACAGCCTTATTTCTCCTTCATGAGTGTTATTACAAATGTTTTTTTTTCCTCCATCTGGTGACAATTTATGGATTGGGATGGATAAATGTATACATTCCATATCTTCAACGTCATGATCATACGATTTGTTTGCACACCAGACCACTTCATCACAACCAGATTTCTGTTCCAAAATGTCTGTCATTTAATAAAGAATATTTTAATGGTGGTTAGTTTGGGTGTTGTTTAATTTACAGTCGATTCACCATTACATCATACACACAGGCAAAAGGTTTTTGAATACTATATGCCTGCTAATGGTACCAACACGTCCTCCGAGAGCAACTTGTCCCAAACATCCAAGAACAGTTTGGTGACTACCTATGCCTTTTCCAGCATGATGGAACTCAAAATTGTATTAACTGACAAAGATCAGACAGACTTGCAGCAATGACGTCATACATTTGGGAGACTTCTCTTTGAACTAGAGAAACAGTGTGTCCTGTTTCTTCTCCACTGTCTTTCCAGCTGTTTCTTAGTGTGACAACATCTTCATCGTTTCAACTGCAGCTGAATTACGATAGTGAGGTAATTCACAGAAAACCAAAATGATGTAATATTTAATTATGTATTTTATCAAATTGTAGGAATCAACTATACAGAACAATTCCTCCACTAGAGTGAGGATCCTAAAGCAGGGAGCAGTAGACATGTCAGTCCTGGAGGGCTGAAGTACTTTCCCCTGCAAGTTAATTGCTCACACCTGGAGTAAAAACCTGGAGCTGCTTACTTCTACTTCGCAGAAACATTGTGACCAGTAATGCTATCTGACTAAGATTCCCAACGTAAAAATTGGACATGCTGGAGTTGATGTAGTGGTGTAACCTCCCGACCTCGCATTTGTCCTGGCGAGGGGGGTTCAAACCCCAGTTCGGTGGACTCTGTGCCCTTATCTGTTTGCTTTTACACTCGTCTTCCTAGATTCTGCTTCTTACTTTTGTGTCAATAAAAAAAAGTCCCAAAGGAAATCTTTACAAAACAGTCCATTTTGATAACTTGTCTATGTTGATAAGTGTCTGCTGTACATTGAAGGCATATGAAAATAGGATTCAAAGATGAATATGAGGCTGGAGCAAATGTAATAACTATACAAGCTATTATTTAGTCGTAAGTCCCTGGCATGCAATAACAGCAGTGGTTCTGTGTCTACTTCACATCCACAAACACTTTGTATCATCGTTGGAGATGCTGGGCCATTTTGAGGTTTGCTTGTTCTGGGGAGAATCTGACTTCAGTCTGCTTCCTCTTCAGTAAGTGAAATACAGTGCATGTTAATTTGGATTTAAATCAGGGGATTGACTTTACCAGTCCAAAACTGTCCCCTTTTCTCCGCTAATGAACTCTTTGGTTTTGTTTGCATTATTTGTTACATCATCAATAAAAGTAATTGAGCCTGTTCCAGAGGCAGCCAAGCCATGACGCTACCTTCTATCACAGTACTGTAAAATATGGTGAATTGTTCCTCAACACTACTGTCACCATGCTTTACAGATGTTCTGGTACTCTATGCTTAGGATCATCTGCCATTTCTGTTTTTTATTTCACCGTTGTCTCATATTTCAGTAAAGCTGCAAAACTGTTCTGGCTGATCACTGTACTTTTTAGCATGCTAATCTGGCCTTTCTGCAGAGGGTATTGTGGGATTTAAGTTTTTCACAGTTGAACAACTGTTTTTCTTGCCTGAACTAGTCGATTCCTGAAGACACAAGTGGTTTCTTTTTTCCAAGACATTTCAAACTTGATTTAGCTATGATTTAACTGTTGTGATATGGTTCTTACTGTGATCCTTTTTGTCTTATTTTCTTTCATAAACAGCACACTTTATGTTCAAATATTTCCTGAAATCAAACATAGTGTCCAAAGGCAAAAGCAAATGATAGAGCTAAGACTACACATTTACATCTCTTTTTTAACAATTAATGCAACAGGAAAATCCTGATGAAATAGAAACATCATTTAAATGTCTTAATATGTCTGCTTGTGTAAAGTAGGTGGATGGAGCTCTGAAAACATAGCAGAAAAAGCCATTTAGATTTTACTGTCCCAGTACTTATGGAGGGCACTGTAACTGCTGTCAGACATTATGATTCAGCTTCAGATCTAATTTCTGACTATTCTGTCATTGATCATGCTGGATGACTGTTTCCTGAGCAGATGTACAGATCTGGCTCATGAAGATGGCCCATATTGGATCCGTGCGTGGAAGATTGCATTTCTGCCCAGACATTGAAATTGCATTATTACACATCACGTACCTCGCCTTGACATTCTCTATCTGTTAGATCCTTTTGGATTCTCTAGTGACAGTGATCACCGGTTACTGTTCACAACAATGTTTCCCCAACCCCTTCCATTCCTATTCCACGTTCTGTACGGGAAAAGACTTTCTTTTTTCTTCCATAAATAAGTGGATGGATTAATTTGATGACACCATTGTATCCATCTACATCCATCCTCATTTGGGGTCATAGAGGATATGAACTATTGGATATAATTCACCCAAGGGAACCATCAGCATACTACAGTATTTAATGTTGATTTTGTATGCTTTCCAAAAAACACAATGACTAAGTTAGTCTTGCGTTCATCTGGGTGGATGTCCGAAAACACTGCGAGTGCGCCATCGTGTCTTCATTGAACTCACTCCTGCACTGGAAAATCCCCCGCAGTCTTCAATTGAATAATGAGTCACTGATGAACAATTTGTTAATGGGTCGCTGGTACAGTTAAAGGGCAGAAAATAGGATCAAGCGTTAAAAATTATTACCACACCAGGTTTGCCTGCTGCAAAACCGGTGGAGTACAGGTGGGTTTAATTAATAATGGTCGACACATTTGAAAACTACCAGCTTAAGGTTTTTGCACATGGTATGGTTTATGCAGGTGACCGAACAATGACGAAGATCTATACCGTAAATATTTTACATCCGTTGATTGTACTTATAAAAATTAAATTGCGTACATATATTACTCGTGGATGATGTGTGTTATTTACGGTTAATCATTGTAATCGTACACTTGTTTAACCTGTATGAAAAAATGACGTCGATACATGCCTGCTGTCATTTTATTGAGCGCGTAGTTTCGCAATAACAGCAGTCAATTCTTAAACGGGTTTTCTTTAGATCTTTAGCGAGGAACCCTAACAACTCTAAACTTTAGGGATCAGTCACACAAGTGTGTTCCAATAAACGTCCCACTACTGACGTCATGTCTTCCAGAGATTGGCTGTTCAGTTCCGACAGTAACTCCTGCCCTTACACACTGAAACTTTTTAAAGAGTTTTCAATCCCATCTGCAGGGTAAAGTATTGCTCAGATTTAGCCGTAGCAGCCGTAACATCTGCTGCCCAGCTCCCCCCTAAATGCGCAGGGATGAGGGAGTAATTTATTCCGTAGACCCATTTCACGTTTTTATATGTCCTATTTGATTTTTAACTTTTTAAACGAAAACCTATATTTTTTGTTGTTGTATCTTATTTGTGGCTAAATGCGAAGCATAGACGAATATGCTCAGGGATTTACAACTTTTTAACTTGTGATACAAAATAGTTACTACAGATACGGACCGCGCAGTACAACCAGACGAACTTAAGGAAATTGTATTAAAGTTCCAAGAGTGTTCTGTCCACTCGGATACGGAGTGGATATGGCTTGGATCACCTGGGACCTCTTATTTTCTATATGCTTATTACTTTCACCGGCATTTGTGTCCATGGATCAGAGTGGCTTTAGGAGATACTACGTGTTGCAACCAGGACCAAGCGGGACGGACAGGGTACATGTGAGTTCCATTTCTTCGCGCTCTGGTGCAACGGGACAGCCCCACGAATACAATGTGGAGCTGACGGCCAGTTACGGCAGCCAGGTCCGAAACCGTAGGATGGGTAACCATGCGAACCCTATCCCGCTCCGCCAGGACACCCAGTTTACGCATCATCAGCAAGTCATTCGGCACACTAGCCACAACGTTCACCAGAGTCATCAAATGAAAATGTCAGGGTAAGATGGATCTTTCATATTTATTTATTTTTTAACGATGAGTTATCTAACTAGTTTACTTCTGCTGTTGAATAGCAAGGTGACAAAAACGTGTCCTATTTTGTACCAGATAGAGGAACATTACTCTGGCCAATGTATTCACTGTATTAACTTACACGATCCAATGAAAAATTACAAACCATATCTCATATCTCATAATTTATTTGTTACGTGCAATACTGTGTTGTTTTTAGACGTTTAGCCTCATTCTTGAATTTCAATGTATAACAACCTTAAAGTTGATACTGTGAAACATGTCTTAGCATTAACTCAGTAGACAGAATCAAAAACAGACAATTTGTATTACTGTTCTAAATAACAGGTCCTTAACAGAATAAAAAAAATGCCCCAGATCGGGTTGAGCACCACGAGCTCTATTTGCAGGGCCCCATTCAGAGCACTCAGATTAGTGGCGACCTTCCCACACTCTAAGCACCTGCCACCAGGCTAGGGGAACCCCAGCTTCCCCTCCCGTAAAAGGAACCCGTAATACCAGAGCTGGCCCAGTATTACTGGGTCATGTCAGGCCGAGGTCACAGGTGGGTCACTTGGCCCACCAGCATGTGATTTTTAGCCAGTCTGAGTATGTCTTTGCTGGTTTGTGACAGTTCTGTCTGTCTCTGTGGCTGGTTGTTGTTGCAGGGTGAATGTCTGTGGGGGACAGTGCTGTCATGGATGGAGTAAGGCCTCAGGATCGCAGCGGTGCACAAAGCGTGAGTATACACAACACTAACATAGATATGTCAACATTGCTTTCAAGCCAAAAGGTTAATTGTTCTTTTACGTTCTTTATGACAGTCTTAAATTTATTGGCATCACAAAACGTTTTCTTTTGTTCATCACACGCCATATTGTCCAGCCTGTTACCGGCATGTAATCTAGCTTTTGTACTTTCCCCATTACTCGTAACTCACCCAAACATGCATACCGGTATGCATGTTTTGAAGTCGCCTTTAGACGATTAGTAGTGACAGGTTGGGGAATAGCACCATTCTACGTTGCTCTTTATAACCTTGCATGGTAGTGACTGTGTCCACCTAGGAACAATGACAGGCCTGTCACCGGGATAGGACCGTGTGGCTAAGCAGTCATGAGAGCAGTGTTATTGCGTAGGAGCGGGCGCACAGGGCCGTCCGGAAGAGAAACAGCTTAGGAGTGTAAGACCTCTTGGCTCAGACCCACCAGTAGAATCTATTTCTTATTGGACCGTGAAGCCTTGCCAGCAGGCTATATAAGACACAGACTGCTCTCTTCACACTGAGTCTGGTGGACCCGCTGGGGAAACCATGGGTTAGCTTATATATGGTTAATAGGCCCAGCACGTCTGGTCTGCTTGGGTCTGGTTCGCTCACACTTAAGACTGAACGCCACTGAGAGGGACTGTTTGTCTCTGCCTTGATAGCAACAGGGGTATATGAGAGTCTGTCTTGGTGTTTGTTTGGGTGTGTATGTGTTTATCATTCAGTGTTTTAGTTGGTCATGAGTCATTAATCGTGCAGTACTGGCCCATTGTTAACATACAGTACACGTACTTAGACACTTACTAATTGTTCCTCTTACTAGTTTTGTGCTGTGTCCAGACTTCTGGCTGTCCTCTGTGGGATGGGCTAATAGGGGTAAGGGGTGGGTGTGAGGGTATGCCTGTTTACATGGGCACAGGAAATGCTGTGTAAGGTCTCTGGAAGAGAACCAATAGTGAAACTTCCTTCCATTACCCCAAGGCTTTGATTTGTCCTTTTGATGTCATTTAGAGACCAGTACACCTTAATGTAGCCAGATGTTGAAATCAGGGGGAGGACAGTACATAAGAAAGATTACATGATGTTACTGGGAGTTTCAACAACTGCTGTATAAAAAAGTTCAGTGTCACTAGATTTATTTTACAGTCCTCTTTTTGAGAAAACGGCAAGAGTGTTCTTGAAATCTTCTATTCTAAGTTAATCCTCAGGTCATTCAGTGTTCACCGCTCATTTGTTTGATTTTCCACTGGACATGATTTTAATATTTACAGAAGTAAAGCAGCAGAGAATAAAATCGAGTGATTACCATTAATCTATAGAAATGAATTGGTTTAGACAACCCTCATAAAAATGATGAATAGTGTAACTGATGATTCATTAGTGTCACCGACCAGTGCAGATACTTGCCTTTTCTTCCTTATTTCCTTTCATTCTGCTGGTTTTTTCCTACCTGGAAAAATTAGACAGTAACTCCCTGCTGTGCTATATTCATTTATATTTTGAATGGCGTCCTCTTCATCTCCGTATATCTTTAGCTCAATTAGTTTTTCCGTATCAGCTCTTCAATTCTCCACCTAACTTGTCATGGAACATGGACTACTGTAGGTTGTAAATGTAACTCTTAAATGTTTAATGACATTTGATTTCCAGGATTCCCCAGTACCCCAATCCTTGCAGACCCAAAGGGTTTCTTAATAGAAAATACTTTGGTTTGTTCTGGCAACACCTAAACACATAGCGGGCTAGCATGCTGCATAAAGTGCTCTTTTCACAAACCAAAATCTCCTACCAAAGCAAGCTCGTCTTTTAATTTTGTGGTTAAACTACTTGAAGCTGTGAAAATCTTACCTCACATTACCTCTAGGATATTTAATCCAGGATATTTTCAATGCAAGCCACAATCAATGTGTACTGAATAGTCCATCAGCTTTGTATGGTGAGAGTAGCAAATTTAACACAATCTCTCAGAGTGACAGAGATTGGCAAAACTGGGCTACCTAAAACTTATCAAATGGACTAGGCAGGTTTTATCATTATGGTGTACTTGTTATTACTTATCGCATGACATCAGGCTGTAAAAATGACAATAATGATGAAAATATTTCATTTGTGTTTTGTGGCTGTTTATTTGTTTGTCCTAATGCCATTCAGATAGTCTCTAGCATGTGATTCAGATACTTAAGCTCCTCTATGTTTTCCTAATAGACTATAATCTAATAGAGAAGATGAACAAACACTCCCAAGTATTTATTCAGTCTCTTCCTGTTACAGAGAGTGTAGTCAGATGACGTGTTTATTGGATTGCAGTGCAGAATAGCACTGTCTTTAAGGAAAGATTCAACACAATCTTTAACAGAACTCACTTTTCAGTAATAATAGGCCTATAATATGTAGTGCAAGCAACAACACAATCACTTTAACACTAAGTAATTTAAAGTACAGTGAATGCATTCATATTTTGAACGTGTAGGCAGGCCTCTGGGATCCCCGTGAGCATTTAGCCTGCAACCTTGGAGTTGCCAGCTGTACGCTCTTACCAACACTCAGCACTGTATTAACAGTGAAGCTGTCATTTCCTGTACCTATTCTACCTACACTGAATGCACAATTGCAATATTGCTGTCTAATATTCCAGATGTCTACCACAGTGCACAATATGCCTTTATGACCATATAGCCTTAAGTTCAATTCAAGAAATAATATAATAAAAAGACAGGTGTAAAAATTCAAGTTGAAGAGATTAGTTTGACTTTTGATTGTTGGAAAGAGACCTGCGTTAGATCGTCTTCCAAATCCCTAGGTCCACCGAAGCAGCTCCTCCATCAGGTTCAAAGTCTCTGCTTCTTTTATAATCTAGCTGGGCCATCCACACTGTGGAACTGCATGGAAATCGGCATGCTTTGAAAAGCTGGCCAGACCATTGCAACCCAAAAGTATGCAGACCGGGCCAGACAAAACATGAAGATATTTCAGTTCGGCGTAGCTGTGTGGCGCAACATTTTACATAAAGTTTTGCTGAAGAAGTCGCTTGAAACTCCCCGGAAATTAGGATTTTCATATTAAATTCTGTTACAGGTTCAACCCTTTTATATTCAATATACTCAAGCTCATTCCTGCGTCGCTTTGTACGTCCCTTAAAGGTACAATATGTAATATCAATCAAAACAATAACAAAATACACACTTTGCATTAAAAGCAAACATCACTATACATATATTATATATATTTCTTAGTTGTGTACTTACATTATCCTAAATGTTTCCACTCACTTTCAAATCCAGAGCAATTTTTAATATAATTCGAAGACACGGTACGTTTCATTTTGTCGCCCGTAAATGGCGTCATATAACCTGTTTCTGCTCTAGTTGTTATAAGATCCAGGGAGCTGCCAAACATAACGTGAATAAAGTTATAATTTTTTAACAATATATTACTTTGTCAGTGAACATTTTTTTCTGCCGGAGATGCTAGATTGGAAGGTTGTCATTGACGACGATAACAAAACCCATGATCCCACGCAACCTCCCGACGTCATCCAAGTACATCTTTTGCTATTGTTTTGATTGAGAGCCCCCTGGCTGCCAAAAATTACATATTGCACGTTTAAATACAGTACACAGTGTTGAATTGATGCTTCTCGTCGCATTGAGAGTAATTAATTCATTATCTCTACTGTAGTTCAATCTCTAGGAGGAATAGAAAAAGTATTGCTTGTTAGAAAAAAATACCAAAGTAAAGCTTTAATGTTAACGTTTCAGTCAGATAATATAATTTGTCCAGGCAATTCCAGTAGTGTTTTTGTCTAAATATAGCTTCTTTGTGTCTCAGTCTCCATACAAGGACTCCACTGAACAAACCTCACACCCAGGCTTACATTTTCTTGATAGATTTCTTAGGTTGCTCAGGACGGTCAGGTGTATATGTGTTGAGTCTGTGGATATCCTCTGCATGCCAGACATTTCTCTGCAATCGCATGTGCCTGCCAACAGAGGTTTGTATAATGTTTCGCCTTTCCCCAAGTCAGAGATCTAGAGGGGCGACATTATTATCAGGGAAATATGTTATATAATTTGTTAGACAATGGACATGTGTGAAAAGACAGATCGAGGAACCAAAATATTGTACTTCAACATTGTACCTCAACATTGTACCTCAACATTGTACCTCAACATTGTACCTCAACATTGTACCTCAACATTGGCTGGTTGCTGATAAGTCTTCTGGTTGAGGGAAACCTCTCTGGCTACTGTCATTTTGCAGCTCTGCTTCTGGAGTAAGTAGTTAAGTGGTGTGAGAAAGAAGTGTGGGCACAATACCATGGCAACAGGAATGTCTTAATCGACTTGGCTCTCCACACGCTTCAGTGAACCTCCGTGTCAGATACTTGGCTGGAAGTTCTCAATTCTGCTGCTCAATTCATGGACAGCACAGGATTCAATGTGGTCTTGTGTCAACTCCAGCGATAAACACAAAAACGAACTGTCATTACTAGAAAGGCCCATTGAGGCCCAGAGTGTTTCAGTTAGCAGTGTAGCCAGGTGCGCTGTCTCCGTCCTAGATATTGTACAGGAAGTGGGCAGACAGTCACAGTTTACGTTGAGTAAAAGCGTGAGCGAGGAAAAAGACATCAGTATCCCCTAATACTCACACCACTGCAGTACTATTTGAGACTCAATTTACATTTGTTGTAGAGAAATCAATCACATAATAGAAATGTTTGGCTACACACACTGCTTGGGAACCCCGTCAGGCCATTTGGACAGGCTGTAGGTTGGCAACTTGTGAGTCCTGAGGGATTAGTATTGAACCGATGTAGGATGAGGGGTTATTCAACCAGCGGGACATCCTGTAACACCTGAAATGAAACATCTGTGTGGAACATCATAGGCAGTATACATTGCACGTTCACCAGAGTCCTCCTGGATTTGTAACATGCAGTTGTTCCCTGATTGCAGTTTGTTAATATAGGTTAACACAAATCCATTTTGTATTCAATGACAGACCGGTGACAACCCCAGCATTGCTCACAGAGTCCACTGTGGTGTAGATTAATCAAAGTAGGAAGTCACTTTGTTGATTTATTTTCCCTCCAGGTAACACTAAAAGCGGCTTCGCGTACACCATTCCCCTGTCCCAGTAAACAGCTCCTGTGTAGCACTGCTGCGGCAGAGGGAACAAAACACAAACAGATCGCAGCCTGACTGAAGGTACAGCAGCGGAAAAAGAAAGCAATTTACGTTACTCGAATAAGAACACAAAAGTATCATCCCTGACTGGAAAATTAAAGTGTGGTATAGGGGAGGTTGGGGTAAGACGAGCCAGTGGGTAAGTTGACATGTTTTTAATGTGACACAAATTTAGTTTGCATTTTTTTCTTGCTGTGGAAGGAAGAACCATGTGGATGGTGTGGTAATCATAATTTTTCTAGATAAATAAGGTTTTGCCTATCAAAGTTTTTTGGCCATATCAAAAAATGAGTCTATCATCAAAAGTAATTAATCTCAGTTGAAAAAGTAATATCAGATATGTTAATGAACTGGTAGTGTGTAAAAATGTGAGTGAATTAGCAAACGTGTTGCTTTGGGTTGCTAGACTACAGTTATCACTTTTTTCAAAATGGTGACAGTGGGGCAAAATGAGCCAGGGCCCGGTTCCCCAAAACTTTTTTATCGCTTAGTAGTTCTTAACCTATAGGTTAAGGAATAGGTTAAGAACTACTTAGCGATAAGAGCGTTTTGGGGAACCGGGCCCAGAGCTTTTGGGTTAAGTTCAACGAATGTTATGTCATGTTTATAAGCTAAACGGTTTGCTATTATGCCAAACATACATTTGAGAGTCTACACAAAATGTAAAACAAATAACATGTGGATGATCCTCAAAGTAATAAAAGTTTCAACTTAATACTTCTATGTCAATTTCTTAATCCTAGAGACTTGGCAAAACTTCTTCACATTTAGAACTGTAGACAAATTAGTTGTAATATTTATTTCATGAACACCAATGATATCGACTGTAACAATGTTGTCGATGGTGAGTAAAGGGAGACCAGAATGCAGGAGGAGGATTCAAGATGTTTAATGACATCCCCTGTAAACATGCGGAAGCCCATAATGTGTGTAGAAATTGACAGAACATACTGTATATTGCAGCTGCACAACAGATATATGAAAAATTGCTTTGCTCTGACGCGGCATAGCAAACATACAGAGCGTAAGCTTGGCTAACAATATAGTATACTTTCCATATGACACATACTGTAGTGGTGAAGGCACAATCAGAGGGTTGGGTGGGGTCCATGTGTCTGAGTAGGTCTATCCGGTAGAGAAAGCCAATGGAGGTTTTTAAGGCCTTGTGTGGTGCATGGCTTGCTTTTTGATGCAGTAGGCTGTCGCTCCAATTAATCACTTTCACAAATCAGAAGAAGCTAATGAGGGTAGTAATGAGTTGAGTGTGGTGGAGCCGAACCCCTAGGGGCCCCTTGGGGCCGGAGAGAGACGGGCCCTTTATTTAACCATGTCCACTCACTCTTCACACACGTACATACACACACACACACATGTGTGGCCAGAAGCAAGAGAGTTTTGTACAAATGATTTGATTATTTGCTGTACTGTACGTCTGCATATGTGTGTGTAGACACGTGGTTGTGTACATGTGTACGTGTGTGTAGACACGTGGTTGTGTACGTGTGTGGCGTTGCACTTATATGTGTGCATGAAGGCTCATACCACTGTAGCTGCGAGGCAGGCTTTGTAGATGAAAAATGACAGTCCTGTTCCTTTAGAGACTAGAGCCCAGTGTAATTACAGGCTACCTGCCAGCCTCCTGAAAAAACAACAACACACACACATACACAATGTAATTCTGACAGGGACTCTAGTAATGTATTGGTCCTCTACATGAGTAGAACACTGTCAAGCCCTCAGCTGTCTGGTGTGGGGGGTACATTCACATTTGTAGGACACCATGTAGCTGGTGTTTTCATTGGCTGCTCATAATGACAGAGAGGTATAGGAACAGTTCTCTGCCTAAAGTTGTCAGCGAATTTGATTCTGTCATCGGGTTTTCCATCCATGTCCCTCTGACTTTTCCACAACCAGCAGAATATTATGACTGCTAAGAACTTCTGAGAGTTGTTATACCTGGAAAAACAGCAACTTACTTTTGGTTTGAGCATTGACTTCATTGGCAGCTAAGTAACCCCCCCCACCCCCAACTAAGTGTGCTCCCTGACATCATACAAGTGGCATGTAACATGGGGTACTGTCTGCTTCTGGAGTATGTTGTGTACGTGTATGCAAGAATATGTACACATTTCTCTCTCTCTCCCTCTCTATCTCTCACTCTGTCATTCTCTCCTCCATGTGTTGTGCTGCAGCCAACTGTCTGCCCCAGTGCCAGAATGGAGGAATGTGTCTGAGGCCCCAGTTCTGTGTGTGCAAGCCGGGCTCCAAGGGCAAGGCATGTGAACAGAAGAGCATGCCCCCCACCTCCTACCCATCCCAGCCAGGAAACGGTCACTCCAACGGACACAACGTCGTGCCTCAGCGGCCCATCCCCCAGCAAGTGCCCCTCCCCCAGCAGAGTTACGCCCCGGCCCCTGTCAGCAACATGGCCCAGATGACCTTGACCATCAATCAGCCGCCCCACCTAGTCCGGCCCCAACAGTGAGTACCCGGACGCAGCATGTGTGGTATTGTACACTGTTTGGATGTTATGACAATGCAGGAGTGGTTTTGGTTGAGCCATCTCTCTCTTCCCGTATGATTTAGTTTGCTACCATAGAAATAGAATCTATAGAAAGGCCATTGAGCTTCTTGGCGTGGTCATTCGATTAGTACACAACAAAATGGCGATTGTTGTTAGTTGTCACAGTGACAACACGAGAATCAGTTTAATGCGGAAGTACGCCGCTAGATCTTTGCAATAGAACGGTACACGTAAAAATGGCTGCTGCTCTGACCATTCTGCTACATTGATTTGAATTGGAATGGCCTTTCCTAATCATTCCATTTCTATGTTCGCTACTCTTCACAGATTAAGAGGAACAGTGGAAGTGGTGCACACTGTCAAACAAAGCCTGATTTGACATGATGAATCATATGTAAATAAACATACAGGCACTCTGCCAGTACCCACAAAGTGCCAGAAAGACGACGAGTCCCCCATCGCTTTCTCTCAGAGCAATTAGAGTAATTGGAACACAAGTAATGTTTCTCCGAGAGTTTTCAGGACAGCCTTTCCATGGGTTCCCTCCTACTGTGTTGAATGTGTTCGTTTAGTTTGTCTACTGAATATAGTGTCACTGTCAGCATCCGTCAATCTGATTTGTTGAATTGCTTCGTGCATTTTACTGTACTGTATTTGAAATGGTACCTGCTGTGGTTGGCTGTTGGTTTGTTTTGCTTGTCACTATGGTCGACTGTTGGATAATGTGCAATCGCATCCGACACAGAGCAAGGCCTTTGCCTTGTCACAATGAATCGGAGTGAACGCAGACTTTGAGCAAATCTAGGTTTTCCCTCGAATGTGGGGCAGCGTGTTGATAGAAATGTCAAAAACGTCCTCACGTTGGGTCCAAGAACAGTTGGCAGTGGTTAGCTGGTTCTGATATTGATGAATGATATTTACAACATTTATGAATCCATTTTCTGTGCTGTGTTCTACGTGTGTTCCCTGTAAAAAAAAGTCTGAGGTTTTAGTTGCTGAAGATGTGGAATTGCTTCCAGATCCTGTGTGCTTGAGAGCTGCTCTCAATTTCCATTGGGGATTCATTTCTCACAGGGAGCTATTCCCCTATTATTCATAGGAGGGCATGTCATCCGATATGTCGGGAAAGAAAATCTGCATGTCAATTATTCATAAGCATATGTTTGATGCACAAAAACACCAGCGTTAATGAATGTGTGCAGTTTAAAGAAACTGTAGATATTAAACCATCAGATTGTTCTTTGTGACGAATGCACAACGGGGCCAGTGGCTAATGTTCGAGTTGTCTAGCCAAACACTTCCTCTCTACAAATGAAACATGCCCTCTGACAAATTCAAAGAGAGGTTTGCCTGGAAGGTGGCTGCTTGACTGATGACATTTAGATGGTCAGATCCCCATAGTAATGTCACTTAATGAGTTGACCTTTTTCCATTACTACAGTTTATTTAACCCCTATGCCATTATGGCTAGCATATGAGGTTTTCACCAGTGTTATGCTAGTGTCTAGCATTTTCCACATTGGTTGACAAATTGCAGTAAGATGTCATTGACACTGAGGGTTTGTTATATGCATTTGTGAATTCTGTTATTTAGGCTATGTTTTAGCGTGCTCTTCATATCAACACATAAATCATGTGAGACAAGTTAATGTTACTGTAATGGCTTCCACTGTGGTTTGCTTGATAGGGTCAGTAGGTACCATATAGCCAGACAACGGAATGCTTCATAGCTTAAGTCATTTGTGAATGTGCCATTGTGCAAATGCTTTTCTTGTACAGGGAAAGAGATTAACATCAGACCTACAGTATTTAGCACTTCGTTCTAGAAAAGACATATAGAAGTGTAGGAGCATTGGCCTTATGCTTAAACTGATTGGATACTCCAAACTGTCATTTGAAAGACTTCCAATCAGAAGAGGATTTGTTGGTTTTGAGTGTCGATTTCTCAGGAAAGAACTAAGTGCAGTTGAAGAGGTCTGAATTGCGCTCTGGCTTTGCTGAAGGTGTTATTCCCCTGTATGTCGGCACAGGGGAGAAGAGATATGGAGATAGGATTGTCTGAACATGTGGATATGTGCCAGCATGCGTGTGTGCCTGTGAGAGTTCAACAGCTTCACCAGAGAACCTGATCCCGACAGGAGAACTTGAAGGAACGCTACTGGTCCCGCCTGAAGGCCCAAGACAAGCCCTTGTGTGCTGTCAGACAGAAATAACATGTTGTAGTTTTTACTTCATTTACTGAAGAGATGAATGAGTTTAGCAATTAGAAGCAGAGGTGTGCGACGCAGGGTGTTCTTTAGCCTCCTTCCTCCCCACAGATGCTGGCTTAACAGTAGAGCAGGAAACTTGAAGGATATTCACTGTACAGTTCTACTGTAAACTCTAAGGAAATGTCGGCTCTGAATGTATATCTCCGCTAACGAAATGGGACCTGTAAGGCCCACGTTGTTACTCAGGGGTGCTCTAGCGCGTGTCCCTGGACTAACCAGGCTCTGATGTCATTCGTCTTCTGCCCCAGTGGTTCTCACCGTGCTGCGCTCTCTGACAGCATTCAAACATGCAAATTGCTGGATAGTCTGAGTTTGCGAGAATTACATGTCCATTTATTATTAGATTGGGTCACTGAACTCAATGAGTAATAACTCTCCTAGTGTCCCTGTGTTTTTGCCCTTCTGTCTTGTCTATCCTGTCATAGAGGAAACCTAGCAGAGCTGTGCTTCACGAGCCAACATTAACTTATATTATGACGGCAGGTGGTCAGGTAATCATATTGAGTATTAAACATTCTCTACCCGCCTTACACTATTCTATACCTCCATGCTGTGGCGTCAGACTATGGGGAGTAGTGGTATTAAGTACATTTGAATGTGTGGAGGGACCCTCGGGGTCTGCCATTGTACAGGGCCCAGAATTCTGTTCTACGGCACTGCCCTCATGAGTCCTGTTTCGGGGTTATGGTCAAGGTTAGAGCTAATTGTAAGAAGAAGCAAGGACCTCACCTCAGAGTGCCTTTGTGGATAATGAGAGGTAGAGTATAGATACTTGAAACACTATTTCTTCTGCTCTGTTTTTCCTCTCTCTCTCTCTCTCTCTCTCTCCCTCTCTCTCTCTTCTGCAAGTGTGTTGATTGTGTTTCCAGCTCTTTCTACTGAGTGTGTGGATTTGGGAGTGTGTAACACTCCCTGACGCAGGAATGACTTTGCGGTGCCAATATATTCCTAATTAAAACCAGGAAATTGACTCTTTTTCATCTCTGGTTTTTGTTGTATAAAAGGGAAATAAAATTGAACTGTATCCAAACAGCAGTTGAGTGGAATCAACCTGGAACAAATTGAAAAGTGGGAGCTCCAAATTCTACGTGTGCAAGGTGCTTGCTCTTGGAGTCAATCAAGGAATCAGGAATCAACGAACTGCATCGTAGCACTGACATACGTGGATATCCTCCTCTCCCTCTCTCTCCGTCTGGCCGTCTCTCTCTCTTTCCTTCACGCTTTCTCATCTGTCACAGTTGTGCTCATAGGCAGTGAGTGGGCTCTGTTGAAGTTCACTAGGTTCACTGCTTTTGAGGGGAGTGCGTTGGTTCTTGCTGGGAGGATTTTGAATGGTACAGTAGCAGGGGCCGGTGGTGCAGTGTGTGAGTGTGGCCAGAGAATGTAAGTGCTGAAGGCCGAGACTGCCCAGGTTCACCCCCCTGTCAACGATCTGTTTATATAGAAATAAGCAAGATCTTTGCTACGATATTTTAGACTGCCAGGCTCTTGTAACCATTCCTTGGATATATTGAAACGTAAAATAAGAAGAAAAAAAAGATTTAATTACACAGCTGTTGCCAGCACACCCAGTCTTGCCAGATATTTTGTTGAGACTGGAATAAGATCTTATGTTTATAAATTCTCCTTTTCCCTTTTTCTGTCTCGCGCCATCCACCCTCACTATTCAGCTCTCTTGCTGGCATATTTAAAGCTTAGCTGCAGCAGCAGACACCATTGTATTTTCTTGACGGAGTAACAACATTTCATGCATCAGTGATCGAAATCCTTTAAATCTCATACTGAATAAGTCATTCTGACAATCTGCTACAATATTTTAACCCCCCAACTCCATTTAATCCCAAACAAACATATTATATCTTGTTATGTCTGCTCGATTCACAACAAAGCATTGAACTCTCATTGATCTTACGCAGTCTGTGAAAATCCTGTTCCTTTTGTCCATCCTTGTACTTGTTTTAGCTGGTGTTAGTCCTTTGATATATGAAGCCACCTGTTCAGACCCATGCCCTTTTTATTGATCATATCAAAAAGATAAGAGCAACAAAGAGACGAAGATGCATCAGTGGAACTTTGCATTGTCTATGAAATGTACAACTAAAAGGTGTCATCGTGATGTTCTACCTGCTAAAACCCGAAACCAACCAAAATAAAATTTTGCTACATTGGTTCTATTTCCAAGTTACAATGTACACATGGCAGCCATTGATAATAAAACCTTGCAGAGTCTTGCGCTTGGATGCTGCCATTGAACGTGATGGAATATGGACAGTGTAGCAACTTTAATTCTCTTTAAATAAAAGTGTTTCCTAAATGGCAGATGGCAATGCCTCGGGCCTATGGCTGTTGTGTAGCAGGGCTGGAACTTAACTTGGCTATACCCGTGAGTGTGCAGCAGCTAAAATAGATATTTGTCAATGGAAATTACACCGTTTTATTCACAGTGATACCCTCTCCACCCCAGAGGATCTAATATAAACACTGTATTTTGTTTGTAGGTCTTAGTGTAGTGCGGTTTAGAGCTTTGCTGAGCATCTAAAGACTAAATTCAATGAATTTCCGAACCAAAGACGCATGTGAAACGTGTCATAGCCTCTCCGTATTCACTATTGTAATGTGCATTAGTGAGAAAGTTATACCTCACTATCAGGAGCACACAGCAGTGGCCCCAAAGTCAATGCCTCACCTTTAGTTGCATGATCGGGAGTCCAGGGTTCAAATATCTCTCTTTTAGCGCTGGGGTCCAGCTGGCTATCCTCGTTCAGTGTTTGCCAAGATACATTTAAATTTACATTTAATTTAATTAGCAGATGAGCAACTTACAGTGAGTACAGAGACATGCACCTTGAGCAACTTAAGGTTATGTGCCTTGCCCATATAGTGTGCCAAGGACACAACAACATTTGGCACAGTAGGGATTTGAACCGGCAATCTTCCAACTACAGGTCTGACTCCCTAACCACTGAGCCATATGACAGCCAAGAAAGAAGAGCTTGGGTAGAGATGTAGGGTTTGACCATAATTGGTTTCTGGTAAATTAAGAATGAGCTTCCTGAACAACTGAAGTCACCGGTCTATTCACTGTCTAAGATAGCCCATAGAGGGCATTTAAGGCCAAAGACACATCAAACATCAATGTAAAATGTTATTTAACATGGGATATCTTTCAATAGATTGGTTAAATAGTCAACAGATTTACTTATTTTAATCAAGTCTTGTGTATTTAGATTATTGATTAAGTTGTGGATCCAAATGTGTTTGGGTTCAAAAAAAGAACTCTACCCTTTTACCAGAAGAAAAATCGACCATTTCCAATAGTTCCTAAGATGCAAATACCTGCTAATTTTTCCATAGCAGTGGTAACTAGGTGTGCTCATTATCTTGCCAAACTGTATTTGATTCCATTTATATTTATAGTCTGTCCATGAGAGTTTACCCAATTATATGATCAAGACAAATCATATTGCATGGTGCACATTTAAAGCAGATATTCATTTTATATCAGTCTGTGTAATTTAGATGCTCTTCATCACACACAATAAAGGGATTCCACATGAAACTGTTTACATCTTAAAAGTGGAGCATTGGCAGCCTTCATCACCAGGGGATTGTACATTATATAAATTCTGATTGGTCCTATTTGTAATGCCAATTTGGCTGAGTAGTGTTTAAATAGAGTATGATGACTGAAAATAATAGTTTACAGTGGGCACTTCAGTATGAAATGTATGAAATGTCTGGTTTTGTTTACATATGAAATGTCTGGTTGTGTTTACGTATGAAATGTCTGGTTGTGTTTACGTATGAAATGTCTGGTTGTGTTTAAGTATGAAATGTCTGGTTGTGTTTCAGTATGAAATGTCTGGTTGTGTTTCAGTATGAAATGTCTGGTTGTGTTTCAGTATGAAATTTCTGGTTGTGTTTCAGTATGAAATGTCTGGTTGTGTTTTAGTATGAAATGTCTGGTTGTGTTTTAGTATGAAATGTCTGGTTGTGTTTCAGTATGACATTTCTGGTTGTTTCTGTATGAAATGTCTGGTTGTGTTTCAGTATGAAAGGTCTGGTCAGCATCCTAAGAGGTCCTTAAGTAGGTGTGTCGGAAAGGATTTTGATGAGTCAGCAGAGCAGGGCCAAGGACATCAGTGCAACTATGACCTTTCACCTCTCATCTTTTGGGAGGAGGTAAAGAGATATTTTTGAATAATAAGAATAGAGAATGATTAAAGAGTAGGTAAGGGGGTAGAAGAGTTTGAATTCTGACATAAAGCAAGGTGTTCACACACACACACACACACACACACACACACACACACACACACACACACACACACACACACACACACACACACACACACACACACACAGAAATGCATGTGGTATTCAGCATTCACACATATTTTTTCCCTGTCTAAATGTCTGCATTTTGTATCACAGTGAATGTAATCACATCTTTTACCAAAAGCTAATGTTACATAAGTGGGATAAGCACCTAACGTTGTTGTCATATTTATGTCTCAGACTCCCTCTATATTGGTACATCCACGAAAACATCTGACCAAATTCAATGTGAAAAATGAGTAGACGTTCTGATTGGGGCAAATATTTGAATTACATTTTATATGTGTATCATTGAATGATGAAGTCATTTGACAAGAAGGAGAGGGGAGAGTGTTGGTGGGGCAAATAAGAACTGTTCCGGTTCATAAATGGTAAAATTATAAAACCAAAAACAATTCCAGAGAAGGTTCATCTTAATGCGACAGGATACAAAGACATTTTAGACATTTGGGTGCTTTCAACTTTGTGGCAACATTTTGGGGAAGGCTCTTTCTTGTTCCAGCATGACTGTGTCCCTGTGCACAAACAGGGTCTATAAAGACATGGTTCGATGAGTTTGTTGTGGAGGAACTCGAGTGGCCTGCACAGAGCCCTGACCTCAACCGTGTTGAACACATTTTGGTTAAATTGGAACAGCCATTGTAAGCCAGGCCTTCTCATCCAACATGTTCTCGCCTGACCTCACATGGCTGAATGGGCACATATTCCCACAGACACACAAAATCTTGTGGAAAGCCTTACCAGAAGGGTGGCAGCTGTTGTTGTCCTTAAGAGGGTGCCACTGCATATTAAAGCCCTTGGTGGAATGGGATACCCATCAATCTCATATGGGTGTGATGGTCAGATGTAAACATAATATTGGCTATATAGTGTAGGTGATAGCAACTTTATCTCCAAAATATTTATGCACTTTGGTCCATTCAGTTGTTTTGTGACTTGCTACTACAGACAAATGTGCAAAAAATGTTAGTTCAAATCAAAAGGTGCATGGTGATAAACCATTATAAATCAAATGGAATGTGTCCCATACATGTCAAACACATTTTCTCTCCATTGCTCTCTCATACACAAATGTGTACGAAGATGTGATCAAAGGTAATTGCATACACTACAGAAACAGAATGGCTATTTAAGAAGAGCCATGGATAAATGTGGCTATTTACAAGACTGTCACATTCAGTTTATGTATACTATGTCAGAGGGTCTGTGGATGAAGTATGAGCTGTATGAAGAGTGACTGTTCCTCTGGTCTTCCAGCTCACCCTGCCTCTTCCTTCTGTTCCCACACACTAAGACTTGGGCTCGGTAAGGAACAAGAGCCCCACACCTGGTCCTGGACTGTCACTCAGAGAAATAGCTGAACACTTGACAGACCTTCAAACCCTGATTGATATCTTCATTTCTGGTGCTTGGTGTTTAATGTTTCAGTGTCTTTTGAAACAGTGTGTGCTGCTCTATGTGCCAGGTCTCTTTTGGAAGATAACAAGTGTAGAAAGGAAAACATGGCTCTCCCACTGAGCCTCTACAAGGAACATCAAGAGAAACTGGCGCTTCATGTGGCCTGGACTGGACTTCCTCCTCCATTAAGTCCTGGCTCTCATTCGACCACTGGTGTAAAATTACTGTTAGGTAGGGTGAATTTTGGGTTGATTTCATGAATTTACTTCTGGATAGTTTTCCGCCTCCTGTGGCACTACCACGTGGTCACAGTATGATGTGTGTCCTTGCTTTGATAGACAGACACTTTAGATTAAGGTAGGGAAGTGCTCTCTTCTCACTAGCCATGATGACTTCCTACTCTAGGAGAAAAGGGCCTTCCCATTAAACGGATTGTCCTCTCTTAGGTTTCTCGGCACATGATTCTTGGAAGCTTGGTAAACTCTCCTGGTGTTCCTTAAACAATAATTATTCTTGGAGAGGCAAGACCTTCTTTCTGGCGTTTGAAATGTATCAGTCATGCCTTGTAAAGATGAATAAAGCCTCTCTCATTTCATTTCCCCTCAATTTAAATGCGGATTAGCGGCTTGTGCCTTTCCAGGTTTCTGGTGAAAAGGTTGGAATTTGCGTTAATGCGGTTGAGACTGACGTTAGCGATTATTAGGGGATTTTATAGTCAATTGCAATGTAGACCAAAATGCTTTCTTTTATTTCACTTTCCCCTTTTTCAAGGAATTTTAATGAAGTCACTCCTACTTCAGATTTTCTCTTGCTAATACTTTCATATTATTTTTCCAGTTTGTGTAAAACTGTGGACTTCCTTTCATTTACCACTGAATGTATGTTTGTAAATAGTGAAATTATCATTAGTCATTATGTTGTGTATAGTGAACTCCATTGATTTCTATGGATTTTTTTCAACAATCTCCCCACTATCTGTTAGAGTTTCAATCCCGAGGACTAAGCAGAGATAAGCTGCTTATCGTTAATAAAGTCATACTGCATGATCAGAATTCCGAGCACACTCAGCATGTGACTTCAGGAAAGCCCTGGCATTTACACACATTAGATGGGCCCAATGTACATAGCTGACCTATTTGGAAAGATAAATAATATGAAATATGTCTCTAACTGGAATTAGGTAATTATATTCCGCCCTTCCATTTGGAGTTTCAATATTAGCCAATGGAATTGCCAGTTGTTCCCTAAGCTAGCTGTCCAAACATAGAGGAGTATAAATCTATCAGACTCTTATTTTTATTCTATGCTCACCAGGACAGCCGGCTTAAATAGAATACTGCCTATTTCCATTTTAGCACAAAGTGAAGGTTCATGCTGTGACAATGCATGCATTTTTAACAGGCCTCACTGCCGAGTCAGTAGAACATCTATTTCGATAGCTGCCTGCCATCCATTGAGTCAATGCTCCAAAACCCGTTTTCAAATTTGACTGCTGCAATGAATAATTCCTCTGGTGTCTGGGGCCGCTGAATGACGATGCAGTCGCTTTATTGCTGTATTTAATGAGGCATACAACTCAGACCTCACAGTGAGACATTTTATTGTAGCCCCCGCTTTACCTGCTGGCACTGAGCCCAGGGGGACGTGGACATTTATAAAAACACCCCAGCAACATCTCTCTGATTCACACTTTGGCTGCAGCAAAGGCACTTGTCATCATCTAGCAAAGGTGGCCCAACATTGTTGAACCAACCTAACCGATTTGAGAGTTCACACTTCACCTGACTTGATTGACAGTGAGTGTCACTCTGTTTGCCACCACAGGTACCTTTTGGTATTTCGGTGTCCTTATCTGACTTTCTGGAAAGTTGTTCTTTCACACACACTGAGAGAAGCAAGTTAACAGACTGGGGGTTTGCACAACCGGGAATGGACCAGGAACTACCACCCCCAGGGAATGTTTCTGCTCAGAGAATAGGAGTGCCCTTTGTTCTGTCAATGCCAGCTCTGACCTAATCATCCCTGAATATTGAATAGCTCTCCAGTTCTCTCTAACTGCCATCTTACTGCAATGGGAAGGTTGGGGATGTGAATGTTATTTAAAGACTCCCGCAGTGTACCCTGACAACAATACAAATTGTCACGAGCAATTATTTGGAATGTTGTTTAAAAGAATATTTATCTTTTCATCACTGGATATGTCGATAGGAATACATAAAAAAATATTAGCTACTCTATATACAAAACAATATTATCCAGGTTTTTCTTCGAAACTTTAAAGAGGAACACCGAAGAAATTCTATAATCTGTCTGTGTTCCTAAATTGTTTGACGTTCTGGCTCATCAGTCAGCTTTCTCATTCAGGGAGAACAGGGTAGAGCTAGCGTGAGTGCATTGTCCAGAGCCGGCAGCAGAAGCAAATCAGCGGACGGGCATTTCATTTTCGTGTAGGGGCCTAATTATGATATCTAACATTTTGACTGCTTTTTTAAATCACATTTTCTATAGGACAACCAAAGTTTACTGCGATTTCAATACCCTACCTACTGCACAATTAACAATACTGCCCAATCCTATGTGGGCTACTGAGGATATGTTACAACCATGTTACAGTTACAGCCGCGGTGGGCCGCCTTGTGTCGTGAACACAGCACACTATAATACTATAATAGTCACAAATCTGAAGTTAGGTATGAAATCCACCACACACATTCAACTACCACCCACATATTGCATGTCAAGGTCAAATACATAATTTACACCACGACAGGTGCAACTGAAGTAGAGTAATAAAAACAACTTACGTTCTCTCTGTAGGCATCCGGGTCCGAGGGAGCCAGTGATGAGATGGCTTTTGCCCTCATGAAATCACACACAAAGTTCTCCATGAACTGCATCCACAACACTATAAAACAGCCTCTCCAGTTCAGATTTTTCATGTTTTGTTTTGTCACAGTTTCCTCCACTACATAGTCCTGTAGATTCTGGTTTACAACACGCTTTCTCTTATACTTGGTCCAGTAGTTGTTGTTGTGTCCTTATCTGCCACTGTTACAGATCCATAATGCACAGATTTCTGTCTAATTGCGAAGTTGTCCAATGCATTCCAAAGCATTATTAACGAGTGTTACAGCAGTATACAAGTACATGTTCTAGGTTTTTAGCATAGGGTTAGGGGGCTGTAACAGATATAAAAACATCTGGATCAGGTGAATTTGAACTTGAAGTAGCTGCGTAATTGTGAGAAGTAGACCCACGGCTTCGATGTGCACGTCTGCTATAAAGGCTCTTGAACACTCAATGTAAGTGAGTACTGTTAAAACACCATCAACATTGTCAATGATGATCTCCACATGACCTGCCCACCACTGGTCCAACAGGCGTTTCAAAGTTTGGCCTTTGTAAAGAATTTGTAGAGCAGATTACAGATATGGAAAACTTCCTTCTTGGCTGACATGGCATGAAAAATAACTAAATGATGTTGGAGATTGAAGCAGTGCACGTATGGAATATTACAGCCAGGTGTATCCTTGAGTAGATTCTGCACTCCTCCATTTTTCACTGACATAAGGGATGCATAAACCTGGCATAATATCTTGTCAGTGCTGAGTCCGACTTTTGTCAACTCATCAGTTATTTTTGTAGTTAGAGTATCCACATCCGCCTTTTCGGATGTAGACATGACTAATAAGTGTTCACATTTTCATCAATGAACTATTGAAATGTTTTCCTGACCCATAGCAACTGCAGCGAAAATGAACACTCCCACCATCACAGGCTCACCAGACTGGCTAGCGCAAGCAGAAGAACCATCGATTGGTGCAGGTTAATGGCTAGTGCGGCTAGCAAAGGCTCCACCGCCAGTCATTGCAGCAGGTGTTTCTGGAGTGACAAGTGTTAATGTCTTCCCTCCAGAAGATGTTGACGATTGGAAAAACCTTTATATATCCATATTTTACACTCCCCAAATGAACCATCGATTGGTGCAGGTTAATGGCTAGTGCGGCTAGCAAAGGCTACACCGCCAGTCATTGCAGCAGGTGTTTCTGGAGTGACAGGTGTTAATGTCTTCCCTCCAGAAGATGTTGATAATTCGAAAAACCTTTGTATATCCATATTTTACACTCCCCAAATTAGTTTCAACTAGCTAGCTAGCTAAATATGGACCTGAGCACATGTAGCATGTACCAAGATGCTGCGGTTAAGAGGTAAACACTTTTTTGTAAACTCAGTCAAATGTTCAGGCTGTGATCAAATACCTCTGATAAGAATATGACTTGAAACATTACATTTATAAATAATATATTTGCAGTTGCATTGTTTAAAATTAACTTAGCTCTTAGCTGTTGAAGAAGCTTGTGCCTTATTTTTCTAAATTCACACTTTGCTCTGTCAATAGTATATTCTCAGTCAGGGAGGATATCAGATTAAGAATATAATATTGATAGACTGATGGTATGTTATTTTTAGAAACTATTGAAATATGAATTTAGAAGAAGCCAAACTTTTTACATCTTGAACTATCGCTGGGCTGGTAAGAATCATGTGATCTGGTTTTGCTTTCATATTGGCAAAGAAGTCAGAAAAAGTAGACTGACATCTATAATACAAAATTTATATTTTATGTACCAAAGCAGTTGGGCTTTACGATTTCAGGGTTTTTCTTTATGAAAGAAGATTCATTTTTTCACACAAATGATCGTTATTTCACAAAGTTGTATTCAAACGCATTCATCTGCACAGACCCTTTGTCTCCAGTTGACACTGCACTTTCGCTAGCTCTGCCCTGTTCTCCCTGAGTGAGAGAGTTAACTGATGAGCCAAAAAGTCAAATAATTACATAAAATGATTTAGGAACATAGAAAAATTATAGAAATTTGTTGGTGTTCCCCTTTAAACATAATAGTTTTTCCCTCTGTATTTGCATCCTTGTGGACCCAGATAATATTTGTACATATGTTGTTTTCATTGATAACTTGTTTTGAAGTGTGATATTATGAAGCAGTCCTCAACAGGTGCTGAAGTCTTTAACTTCCCTAACTTGTTTATTTTGTCTTGAAATACATCTCAGTCTCTGTTTTTGAAGTCGGAGAAGTAGAAATGTATGAGAAGTGAGCTTCATTTTGGGTGGGTTGGCCTGCTGCTCCATACTTCTGTCAGAGGTCCTAAGAAAAGCTTTGGTGGCATGGTGGTAGAGAGCGTAGAGTAAGGCAAAGACAGAAGTACTGTATCACCTCACCAGTCATAGCCGAAAGAAATGCTGAGACCAGCAGTCCCTGCAATCATGACAAATATCTGCTTTGATGGATGCTGTCTGCGAGACGCTCACCTTCTGCCAACTGGTTTCAACACTCGTTCTCCACCAGCATTCTTCAATCCCCAAGACTTCATGTGCAGGAAAACCACATCACTAGAAGGAGGAGGAAAAATGGCAAGTGCCCATCAGTCCCTTTCCCCAACAGGGAAAATAATTTGTCTTGCAAATTGTTTGAAACTTTGATTTGTATCAGCTTTTCACCACCCCAGTGTTTTGATGTTGGTGTGTTCAGAGGTAAATTTACCAGAACAGTAGCCCATCATTGCTTTCTCTACAGTTAGTAGTTGTTTTATCAATGGGTCTGTTTAAAGGACATCCTTGATTGTAAAAATGTTCCTCCTTTTTAATATTTTCTGTATGTTTTCACCGTTTTTCCTTCTTCAAGAAGTGAGTTATGATCTTGTAAATTAGGAATGATACAGTTAAACCTTTACACCATGGGACAAAGCAGAAAGTACGTGGGTGGTATATTCTGGATGTCTGTATCTTCCATAAAGTTGACAGTAGACCTGATAAGCAGCTGTGAACTGCTGTTACATTTAAAAAACATTTTCACAGATTTCTGCCTTGCTTCTTTCCTCTGCTAGCCAGGCTTTTGCAAGCCACTTGATCACACATAAAGGAATAGCTGTAAATCTAAGGTCTTTACAGGAGACCAGATTTTCATATATCTTTTTTATAGAACAAGTGGATTAATTGGTTCAACAACAAATTAACTGTTGAACCAACCAAGATATTCCCGGAAGTAGGAGCTTAAGGTTACATTTGAAGAATCTTCCCCAATGAGCATTGCGGCTAGTGTTAGTTTGCCACTGTTTTCAGACGAAGTAAGAACAGAATTGCAGAATAGTTCTCTATGCTAGAAATATAAATTTTACACAAAATCTGCAATAATTTAGTAGTTTTAATTGATGAATTCCTGTACTTTCTCAAGCTTTGTGGAAACTATTACATTTATCTAGTTGGCTCCAGTGATGCTTCGCCCAATAACGTGATTTGATTTTGACATTTTTCAAGGTATTACATTTTCAGCAATAATTTTCTCTGGCCTTCCCATTACGTCAGGGGGGGTTTGGACCTGTCAATTTGTAATTGAACTGGGATTTTTTGGTATCTTGAATGTCTGTGCTTGATGTTTAGGTGGGAATAACGTGGAGGTTAACCAACTAGTAGAAAATAGCAGTTTATCAGTGCATCGTGGAGCTGACATGAAAACACTAAGACTCTGAAGCCAGAAGGATTTTGAGTTTTGGGTCGCCCTGACTAATCCTGCGCTTCATTCTTTATAGTAGAAAATACTAATATGCCCAAGGTTTTAGATTGACTAAGGGGACTTCTATAAGTGTTCTATTTAAATTAGGGAGAAAAGCTGATGGGTTTTATTGGTGGAGAAAGTTATTTTTCCTCTGGGTTACTAGTAACACTTTTGAGATTCTTTTAGCCCATTGTGTACGGTGAGATGATGTGGCCTTAAAAGAGCATTTCAAATCCCCATCGGACGCAACCAGAATAAGACTGTCCACTCTCATGAGTCTGGCCCTTCTGGGTTACTTCCTAGGTTCTACTTTGGAGTTTCTCCTAGGCACTGTGCTTCAACTCTTGTTGTTGGTTGCTCTTTGAGGTTTTAGACTTGGTATCAGTAAAAGCCCTTTGTAAAATGCTGATGTAAAAAGGGTTTTATAAAATCCACCTGGTTGATTTTAATGTGGGTGGTTGCTGAAGAGTAAAATAAAATACAATAAAAATAAAAACCAGCTCATGGTTTCAGGTTGTCAAGTTAGGACAAACATTTTACCCCATAGCCTGTACTCTCACTCTGTCTGAACTCACGATAAATAAATCTGAGTGTAAACTAGTGCAGACACTAGAAGACACAGTATGGGAAAATATACATACTTTTTCAAATAGGGCGCATTGTGTTGTCTCTCGCCAGGACACCAGTCAATGGTGTTGTTTAAGGGTTGGTTTGGTCATATTTCCTCTACTAAAGGGGAGAATTACTGTCACTTTTCTCAATGTGACCAGGGGGCTGGAATATGTTTCTCCTTTATTCAAACACATTACATCAGGCAGGCATTTGAGCATGGCAGACGCTGCACATTCGATCACCGTAGGGCATTTGGAAAGAGAGACAGTAGAGAAAGACAACGGAGTACGGTTGCGAAATATGCTCTTTCCCAATTTAATTGTCCCATTCTTTCCCTCTATCTCCCCCTTTACCTCTGTCTCTTCTTTGGAATTTGAATCTGTCTGGAAGTGAGTCTCTCTTGTCTTGCTCTCTTCCATTCTCCTCCCCAAACCTCTCGGTCGCAGTCTCCAAACACCTGTATGTCCGCAGCTCTTACATATTTCGGTATAAAATGCATGTTGGGCCTCTGTCAACAACAAAATCCACAACAATGCATCTATTCTACAGTTGCCATGTGAAACAGACGGGTTCTACCACGTACTCGTGCTCCTACAGTGTGTAAAACCAACCTTATCTTAGCCTTGCTATTCCTCATAGAAACAATACCAAACACACCAAATATGTTATATAGACCTACAATTAAGTTATAAATGGAGGAATGTATTGTGTGAATGTGAGTGTTTGATTTTTTGGCCCCAGGGGCCTATAAAGGATCGTCAGATACTGGAATCAACCAATCAAATACCATCATATCAAAACCCAAGACGGTAAACAGGCAGAACAAGGTACCAGCTATGCATACTCTAGCGCAGACATATTCACCTCTGGCCTTCAAAGCCAGTTCCCCCATTTTTCGTTGCAGACCTGATATCTTGGACTTATTTAGACCTTGTACACCAGGTACAGTAGGTGTAATTAATGCAGGCTTCGACACTCATTCAGTAAATACCCATGCTCTGACGTATGGCCCATGCATGCATCTTTAAGTGAGAGTAGCTATGAATTCTACATACTGTATACTCAGGTAGCAAAGAACCCCAAGTATCGGCTTGTTGTGATTTACCTCACCGCAACTCTATTGGCACATGACAGGGGTTGCTGGACTGCTATTAGTTGATGACAGGGGTCGTGCAACTGCAGAAGTCATACAAATCCCAGCGTGTGTGTGTGCGGGGGGGGTGTCGGTGGGTGGTGATGTGGGATGAGCCATGCCATCTGTGGTGTCCCACCGTCAACTTCATTCTTGTTCTGTGTTTAGGTATGGTCGACTCGTCAACAGAGATGTCGGGATGTTCTTAATTCCATTGAGCCTTCTGCGATGTGTTCTTGCAGTCATCTTTGCAGAATGGCCACTACTGAGAGGAGTAACAACAGTACCCAACTTTCTCCATTTGTAGACAATTTGTCTTACTGAGGACTGGCTTTCAGAAATACTATTGTAACCTTTTCCAGCTTAATGGACTTCAGTTATTCCTAATTTCTCCTTAAACTTTTTGAGGTCTCTTTTGATCAAGCATGGTTCACTTCAGGCAATGCTCTTTGTGAATAGAAAACTGAAAATTTGTGTGTGTTTTTTATAGGGCAGAGCAGTCTCATTGATTGGACCACGTGTTACCTGACTGCTGACTCCAATTAGCTAATGGAAAAGTCATTAGCCTTATTCTGGTAACTTTCAGGTTTAGGATATTGGGGTTAGTACAAGGGTTAGGTTAAGTTTAAGCTATTGGGGTAAGATTAGGGCTACTGGTAAGAGAACATACATTTTAATTTTTCAGGCTCACATAAAGATGGAAAAACGTTTGTGTTTGTGTGTTTACGTTTGAAGACACTAGGACAGAAATGTGAGTCTTGAGGGCATAATAATTCTTCCACAAGTGTGTTTATTTTATGTCAGATGTGTGTACATTACTTATTGCAGTTGCTTGAGGGAGGCTTCTAGCTAGTTGTTAAAATGAAATGTAAATGAAATACATAGGTTTTGAATACAACCGGGGACATGGTGGTGGCTCTGCTAATGATAAGCTATTTCTTGGCCAGCGCATTTTTGTTGCCCTGAAGGCGTATGAAGATTATTTAGGGCTTATTTTGTCACTCCTTTTAAAAAACATTAACAAGTGTCTATCAACACCATACATACAGTATTGATAGGTTCTGTACATTTGAAAAATAAAATTAGTAAACAAATATTTTTGCCCTGTTGTCATGTCCATCTTGGATTTTTTTGTTGTCTGGCTTCTGACCATATTGTTATGATTATATTGTAGAGAATAAAACCTCTGCCACAGCTGTCTCCGGCAATATCGTTCAGCCGTCCTGATCCACATTATCAGATTTATCTTCCTGTAGTGTAAACAACTTCCATTTTATTTTAACTGAAGGATGTTTAGCAGAGTGGTTAGAAGAGGAGACTTTGTTCAACTAATCCTCCTCTTCTCCTGGGCCCATGTTGTCGTTTATGTGTGTGTGTGCCTTAGGAATGGGTCCTGTTGTAGACTACTTATTGTTTTGGAACAGCTCACCCCCCCCCCCCCCCAGTGTGGAGGATACATCTGGGATTCTTCACTCACCTCAGGGATATTAGATTTATCCTTTGGGTTCCTGGCCAGTGCTGGTGTCTCATGTCTGTCTGTCTGAGTGGAAGGATATGAGACGTGTATCCCTGTAGTTTTCGACATATCCACTAATGAGTCGTGGGCCTTGTGTTCAAGGTCAAAAGGCAATACATCTCTACATATCAGTACATTACGTCTCAGCAGAACCATTCTTTCGGTTTAATGAACTTACATATTGTATGCACTTAACCCAAAAATATAACCTGCAATATGTAATGTGTTCTGTACCAAAAAAAAATGTTTTAAAGGGCTAGTAAACTTTAGGAACTAGCATATTGGATCCAGGAGTTGAGCAATACAATTTCACAATATCTACAATAACAAGCAAGCAATGCATATTATCAACAAAATAATAATGTGTCATTTTGGAAATTTGTGATGCTGTCTTATACTGTTCCTGTGTTCAATAAAAACATACTGGATATGAAAAATTCCAAAAACTTTAAAATAATAGTTGTAATGTATTATCTCAATGTAAACCTAGTGTATGTTCTTTCTCCCTTTCAGAGTCCAGCCCGGTAGCCAGCAATTTGTTCTAAAGCCCAAGTACTACCACACACAATCCACACACACCCAAACGCACGTCCAGCACCATCCTGAGAGAGCCATTCCACTGTCAGTGGGACACGGTCCCCTCCATGGTGAGTACTTACCTCCTTCCACATCCTTTACCCCACATCCTTTACCCCACATCCTTTACCCCACATCCTTTACCCTACATCCTTCACCTCACATCCTTTACCCCACATCCTTCACCCCACATCCTTCACCCCACATCCTTCACCCCACATCCTTCACCCCACATCCTTTACCCCACATCCTTTACCCCACATCCTTTACCCCACATCCTTTA
>JACXGM010003917.1:17521-39944 GCA_016801145.1 Umbra pygmaea | reverse complement strand
TATATATATATATATATATATATATATTACACTGTTTATATACAGTCGATACATACAGTATCTCACAAAAGTGAGTACACCCCTCACATTTTTGTAAATATTTGATTATAACTTTTCATGTGACAGCACTGAAGAAATTACACTTTGCTACAATGTAAAGTAGCAAGTGTACAGCTTGTATAACAGTGTAAATTTGCTGTCCCCTCAAAATACCACAGCCATTAAGGTCTAAACCGCTGGCAACAAAAGTAAGTTCACCCCTAAGTGAAAATGACCAAATTTGGCCCAAAGTGTCAATATTTTGTGTGGCCACCATTATTTTCCAGCACTGCCTAAACACTCTTGGGCATGGAGTTCACCAGAGCTTCACAGGTTGCCACTGGAGTCCTTGTTCACTCCTTCATGACAAAATCACAGAGCTGGTGGATGTTAGAGATCTTGTGCTACTCCACCTTCTGTTCAAGGAAAAATGTGAGGGGTGTACTCACTTTTGTGAGATACTGTATGTAGCCTACATACATATACCTGTCCACAGACTGTGCTTTAAAGGTAAAGAAACGTTTACATTCCTTTGATTTATGTACAAATAACACATACACCAATAGACCAGAAAATATTCCTTTGGTAAAACTTACTTGGCAATAAATATCTTTCTGATTCTGATATAGCCAACCGTATTCATAGTTAACATTTGGCTTGCAAATTTGTGTTCCTCTCTTCACTGTTACTTTAAAAATCAAAACGTACAAACATACAGAAACTAACGTGCTGTGTCGCAGAGCAGGATGCATCTGTCCAGCTTTTTTCCATTATTTAACAAAGCTCAAACTCTGCCATGTGTTCTGAACAAACAAACAAAGCTTCCAAACTGCTTTGGATAAGGGATCCATTATAACTCCAGACTGCATTACTTCCTGTGGGCATTCGCCAGAAACACAAACAGAGGAGTTTAAATACACATTTGAAAGCATTCATACATTAAATCTGGTTGACGACAAATGCAATTTGTCACTTCTATGATGTGAATGTCTGTATGTACAGTATCAGCCTGATCTGGACCTCTTAATCAGAATAAAGGAAGTTTATTGATCTTCACAGATCAAAAGAAATCAGAGCAGTATATTATCTCGAGGATAAACACAGTGCTTAAAAAGACAGGGCTGTGTGGGGTTTTCTGGGGCAGCAACAGAGCTGACTGGAGCTGTCTGGGCTAGACAATGATGGCTGAGTTAAAACAAAAAAGCAAGCATGTGCCTTATTCCATTCTTAAAAATCAACCCTTGGTTTAGGACCTCCTCTCCTTCTCCATCTCCCTCTCCTCATCCCATCCCAAATGTGGCGTCAGCTGAAACCAGCTCCAGATGTACCCCCACTACACTGCAATGTGATGTGGTCTGGGCGCCATGCTGCCTCCTGCCCTGCCTGGCCCCCACCCTACACACACCCCACACACACACACCATACACACACCCTACACACACCCTACACACACACACCCTGGGCAGATGTGCACACTTGCATGCACACAGCATGCAAGTGAATCTATGCTTTATGAGGTGTTTTTTCTAAAGCCAGCTTCAGACTCCTCCCAGGCAGACCAGCCCATTTGTGTGTGTTTAGGTGTGTGTGTGTTTTGGGGTTTGTGTGTGTTCTCCACACTGTCAGGGAGCAGACTCTGTGTCTGCATTCACAGCATATTAACTAGAACAATGTGACGAGTGCTGCTTTGTAGTGCAATGTGTTAGCTAGCAAAGTTATGTAGTTTAGCGATCTGTGACTGTGTCGCGTCTTTATTGTGAAAACCAAAGCTCACTTCAGATAGAGTGGATGGATCTATCTAGATTATAATATGTAATTATACCGATTTGTATATTTACTTGTTGAATGTAAGGGTAAGGGCATTGTGCTCATTTGCCTTTTATAAAGCATGTTTGTTTATATACAGCATGTACTCATTTTGAGGCTGGAATTACCAACATTTACTGGAGGTTGCCCACCATTGGATAGACAGATAAATATACTAGGTACTCCATAAATACATGTTATTGGGTTATTTTCTACTCTGGGATAACTAATCTATGCTGGGAAAGCAGTCGAGCTCTAGCAATTATTGACAGTACCAGGAAGAACAGTCTCAAACCCCATTCACTGTTCATTGATCACGATCACACGTACACACGCACACGCACACACACACGCGCACGCACGCACACACACACACGCACACACACCAACAGAATGGAGTGTATTTTATGGCTTTTACTCTCTATATCACATTTTTATTATGCCTTATAGTTCATCCATCACAACCAAATAGCATTTGTTGCTTATTTTAGGTAAGCCTTTCATAATGTATTCAGACTGCAGAGTCCCATCCAAATGTTTACTGAACAAGCAGACAGGCCGCGCCTTGTTGCATCACTGGTGAGTTGAGGAAGTAGTTCAGAGTGATGGTTTATCAGAGGTCTGGGAGTTTATGACCTGTACACTCTATAGGTTTTCAAGGTGCCATTTCTTCTAAATAAATTGAAAATGCAAGCTACTTTTGATAAGGTCTCCTAGTTAGATGATCTTCATTTGTCTATGCTAAAGATAGCTGTACTAAGGAAAGTTGGTCTAGATTGAGGTCCTAGCTTGGCCAGTATATGGGGTGGTCAGTTTTCCTTTGTCATGTCAACTTTATTGTGGTTTTGTGTTGAAAAGAGAAGTGTAGACATCACCTTAACTTAAGTTAATTAATGGAATTCATACTCTAAGTCTTTCTTCAGCTTTCTTTATAAATCACAGGGTTATCACTAACCCTTTTAAAACTTAGCCTATGTCTTACAGTACTGACCTTACCTATGGTATATATAGGCTATTTTATAATTCACTTAAATTGTGTGAGACCTAATATTATGAATGAGGAAGAGAAACCTCAATTTGACCAACTTTCTGATTAGTGATTTCTCTAGGGCTAACACATCATAAACATACAGCCAATCAAGCTTTGTGAAAATGTGTTCATATGAACTGGCCTAGCCTATAAAAGGACACGTTGCATGTATTCCAAACATATATTTTTCTCCTTGCTTGATAATGAATACCTATATGCTCTTAAATTCACTTTAGAAATGTAAGACAGCAGTTGCCTTCAGAGCATGTCTCTAATGGTTGCACTTACCAGGGGATACCAGCAGGGGAGGCATGTCAACTTCAATTCATTAAACTCAGTATTGATTTATTTCAAGACATGGGTGCAACACAATGAGCCTTATAGAAAAATACATTTTAAAGTAAAAATGATACAAACAATACAAACAGTAATGTTTTTAATAAATAAATAACTAAATGAAACACTGGGGAAAAGCACAAAAATGTCCAGATGCTCCAGAATCTGGGGGAATACAGACTAATGCCTGGCTTTCCATGTGGCTTTATTCTAGGCTTTGGGATTTTTGAAAGTGTTGCTAGGGGACCGAAAAAAATAAATAATTTTATTTTCCAAATTCTTTAACACCCAGTAATCTCTATACTGTGTAGGGAAATAAGGAAGCATAAAGTAAAGCATTAAATGTAAAGGGCATACCTGTTGTATTTAGCACGTTAAATAAATTAAATAAATTTGATTTGAGACCTATATCTCCAAAAATAATGTCACTATTGAATTGCACAGTTGCAGGGTTGGGTAGATTACTTTTCAAAAGTAATCCGATTAGTTGTGAAATGATTTACAGACCAATAGTAGAGTATTACCTTACATTCTAAACATCACAGGCAGACAATTCAGAGAACAGTTGAAATGTGTGGTCTCTGTCTGGTTTTCTTAACTACTCGTGATGCTTTATATTGGATGTTTTGCAGTTGATCAATTATTATTTTTTGTCCCCCCAGCAGGGGAGCAATACAATAGTCTAGCCTGCTAGCAATAAAAGCATGGATTGATTTTTCAGTGTCAGCCAGTGAAAAACAAAAATGGCTGCAACTTGGCAAGGTATCTTGTGGTAAAACATTGTTATAGGCATATTCCTTTACTGTTTGGTTTAGATTAAATATAATGTTTAGGGTTTAGTACATGATAGAATGATTCATTATTATGTTACTAGATATAATTATCTCAGTCCAGCGTTGTGGATAATTAGCCCAATAGTTTAACTTACCATAATGTGTTGAGCTGTGTTAAATTGACCAACACCAGACACAAAACCTTTTTTTTTATTTTTCTATTGTTTTTGCTGGGTGTACTGAAAACCCCAGTGGTCGATAGTAGAATTTATACCTTTCTCTGGTATAAGTCTACTACTTCCAATATACTTAACAGTTAGATCCACAAAATAAAACTGGAGTATAGACAATTTGACTCCCACTAATAAAATAAAGCATTGAACTTGCTCTCCCAGCCACATGTAAAAGATGGCCCTGCAGGATGCTTCAGTTCTCCCCACAACTGAATATATCTGCAATTCAACCTCGTGGTGGCATATATTTACCCATAGAGCCCTGGCTTTTCTGCGATCATGCTCTACCTGTGTGGGTTGTACTTCCCAACACATCCTAGCCCTAAGTATTAGCATGCATGACATAAAGAAGAAACTGTCATGCTAAACCCAGGTACATTTTACTGTCATCACTGCCTGTCACAACATTCAGGGACATTTGGGGATGTCGTGCATTACAACATTAAAGAAATTAGAATTGAATTGAACTGCACAGTAAAAACGTTGGTGTTAAATCATCACCCTAAGTGTTAAACTAACACTCTTCGGTGTGTATATAGGTCCATAGGCCCTCCCACCATCCCCAGCCTGCCATCCTGCAAAATCTACGCTATTTACACTCTGCTACGTCATTATGCTATTCCGTGAAAATGCCACAGATTTTGAAGTTGAGGATCTGTGTTTATTTCATGGAATTTTCTGCCATTCCGTGAAACTGCCACGGATTTTGGAGTTAACGGTCCGTGGTAATTTCACAGAATTCTGAGAGATCACGTTGATCCAAGAGTACGTTTCAGCCTCTTCTGTATCCGTCTGCACTTGAAATACCACAAGGTCCAGAATTTAATGTGAACTTAGTGCCCGCCCCCTACCAAGTCACTTCCGCTGGACCGCTGACATCAAATGTAACCTTAGCCCGTGGCCTAGAAGCCAGCAATTCATCATAGCTAGTCAAATTTACAACAAATTTTACTTTGCGTTCATCCAAGTATATATACAACTAAATACATGGTATGTGATGCTAACCAGGTCGACTGACGCGTTCTTTGTCCCAAGACAACACATTGTTGAGCTAATTAGCCAGTCACTGTATCACTAATGATATAATAGGTCACATTTTCACTCTAATTGGTATAGATTGAGCAATACACCATCAATTATTACTTTTACATTTACCTCGTTCTCATACAAGTAAAAACACAAACAAATACACAGTAGATCATGCTAACCAGCATCTTACCTCGTGCTAGACACGCTGGAGAATTTTTCAGGATACTGAAGGTTTTCCTACACATCGGTCTATGTGAAACTCAGATGATCTAACCAACATAGTAATCATCTTCTTGGCTGGAGATGGTTGAAAGCAAACATTTTGCATTGTTCCACTCTTTACAACGAACACTTTCTGTCTCTGTTGCCATTGCTGGGCAGTTTCCACACAAACAACACAAGTGCAAGTTCACCCTGGGCTCAACAATAGTTCAACCAGTGTCCACTTCTAAAAGAGCAGATTGATTCACGTGATAAAGTTCCTGCCTTTGACGTATTTCTTCCTCACTTTATTCTAGCTCTGCAACTGTCTGTGCCTCTTTGCTTCCCCTACCTGTCTCCCAGTCTTTTAATTCCTCCTGTCCTGTCAATCAAATATGATAGAAAATTATATGTTATTTAGCTACGTATTTAATGGAAGAATTTAATAGGGGAATGTATTCTCCAACTCCCTACAGAGGTTTTATTCTTTATTATTTAACATTTTGTTAAGAAAATTATTTTGTTTCAGTGTTTGTTAGGTCTTAATAGCTAAATAACTATTTTTTTTTTATTTTCATAATATTGGTGGAGTTCTGAAAAAGTAACAAAATCCTGAAACCTAGTCATGAACCTTGTGAAACAATTAGCAAAACAGTCAGACTGCATTTTTATTGATTTTATTGACATACTCAGGGCCTTTACATTTTTGGATATGCAACTCTACAGTATGGATTGGACAGCATAGTGAAATTGTAAACTGGGTTCTTTTAACTATATAATTAGGTATAATTCAATGGATTGTATCTGGATGATAAAACAATTGAACTAAGCATACATAACTCCTTTCCAGGTTTAAATCTTCAAAAGGCAAATCCGGTTTACATTTTTTAATATTAAAAAAAGTCAGGCTTTTTAATCTACTGTAAAATGGTGCCAAATTCTTTCTTTAAAAACTCTGAAAAACTTAGAATTTACCCAGCTAACAATTTCATAGATTATCTGCTTTCTCTGGTAACAACACACACCAAATCTCCATTCTCTCATCAGCTCTGTATTTCAGTTCCTGGTTGTACGTTGTCAATTGTGGTATATTGTTTGAAGTAATGTGTGTTTGTAGCTGTGGTTAAGTCTGTTAGTGTTTGCAGTAGAGTGTATTTCGCAAAACACTTTTTGATTAATTGTAGTCTATTTGTTTTGTAAATGTTGTTTTCAGAATGAAAGAGTGTTTAATTTATTCCTACACATTTGCTTCCCACGTCTCCATATTCACCCAGTTTCTGCAAATATGTAAGTATCTTAAAATTCAGACTGAATTAATCTAATTTCCAAGTAACAGATAATGTAAGATTGTTTGTCATTCTTAAGGTTCAACTGCGACATCTATTTAAGCATTTTAAATAATTACTGTTGTGAGGGATATGTCATCACATGTGGCCCGTCTGTTTCTTTCCATGCAGCAAAGCCCACTGAACTCTCGCTACACTGTACATTTCCTGGCCAGGCAGTGTACTCCAGACTACTACCAATGAGGAAATCAACTCATCTTCTGCCCGTTAAATAGGTTACGAAGATACTCTCCTGTTTGGAAATGTGGATGCCCTTATTATTTTAAGAAGTTTAACAAGTGAAACTGAAGAAAGACCAGCAGGTGTCTACACACAGGCTGGAACCTGCACATACCAAGTGCAGGTGCATAATAAAGCAAACTCTGGAAAACATAGAGACAACTGCACATTGTTTTTAAATCAGCCCCATTCAAAACCTTTGGAATGTGATCAGGATGAAGATGGATGGTTAAAAGCCATCAAACAAAGCTGAGCTGCTTGAATTTTTGAGGCAGGAGTGGCCAGGGACATAGGGGGCCTAAGCCTCAACTAGGGGGGTTAAGGGGGATGCTCCCCCAGGAGTTTTTTTATGGCACCAAAATGTTCGCTCTCCCTCATTCTCATCTTCTGCATGACCGTTCAAGACAAGTTCAAACATTGGCTAAAATAGACATTTTGTGAAACCCTGAAGCCGATTAGTCTCGCTAAATCATTCAGTTGTTATCTATGGTGGGAAGAATAATGATGAGAACAGATGTTTGATGTGCAAACCTCCTAAACTGCAATTCTCATTAAAATAATTTACCGGTAGTTTATGCATGTGCATGTTATGCCTATTTAACAGCCCAATTTGAACTGAAACCTTAAACATCTTCCAATATCTTTTTGATCACTAACCTACACCAGGCCAGCTCCCTCAGCCCTGTCAGCCTGCAGCTTCTTTCTGTCATTCTTGCCTCAAATTTACAATAACTCAAGGCTTAATGAATGATCAATCCATTCAAACTTTGTATCTGTCCGTCTGAACTGGTAGAATCTTTGTTTCTTACCTGACTCACCTTCAATAGAGCTGCAGGCACCACGTCTCTTGAATAACTTTCTTATATCATAGATACAGTTCAGTAGCTCGAAGTTAAGAAACATGAATCTATGGCTACTGTGATATAATTGTTATGCTTGAGATGTCAATAATGTAATATCAGTCTCACCTAGCCTACACTCTCACTTCCAGTGAAGTTTCTTTGTCATGTAGGTTACTGTAGACCTAAAGTAAGCTAACATTAGCTAACGTTAAATAACCAGCAAATAACTTTACAGACTAATGAAGGAGTAATTAGTGCATCTTTGTTATTTTGAACAGTTTTCATTTTTTGCAAATAAATGCTTTGACAGTATTTTTACTTAGAATATAGGAGACATATTTTCAGTAGTTTATGGAATTAAAAAATGTTTCATTTTACCCAGACACGTACCTATCAATAGTTAAAACAGAGACAATTTATTTTGCAGTGGTCTCCAAAATTTTTCCAGAGCTGTAATATATTTATTTTAAATAGTGTTTGCTTAAAATTTAGATTCCCTGCTAATAAACACACTTTGGTGGTGTTACAGTGTGTCATATCCATAAGGGTTCATCATGGATGTGACACATGTATCACATAAATAAATTATACATCACATAAACCTTTAATGAAAACTAGCTTTGCATGGAAAGTTTGGATTCAATCAGACTCAGATATGTTTGATATTTTTTCATTAATCTCCCAAATTAGGTAGAAGATTAAAGAAATACAAGGGAACAGTTGTGTTGCCAAAAGCCATGAAATTGTGTAGGCTGAAATCCCATATTTTGAGAATTTGTGTCCTACATTGCTTTAACAAAAACTTTGAACAGATGAAATACAAAAGCCAAAAAACGTTTGCACATCCACGGCACAGTCATTCAAGGTAAATATAAAAATAGTTTAATTAGAAAATAAGTATTTTAGTTTTATCATGCTAAGATTGCCCTATAATCATCCCACCATACAGGCTCACTCTTTGCATCACTCTCCTAGTGAAAACACATATCACTGGGGTTTACATTAACATACAGCAATGAGTACTGGTGTTGGGGAAAACTGAGCTAGGAACTCATTTTCCCACAGGAGGCAGACAAAGTTTTCATGGCAATTGGATCAAACAGCTGCCCCATTGATAGAATATTGACAGGCTGCATCAGTTCTTGACATTGATCCTGCACAACCATTAACCAAAATGTTCCATTTCATCCACTGTGGCCACACTTTTATCCACGACTTAAACACCAGGCCGTGTCACAGGAAGAAACAACAGTGGAGGTTTAATTTAATATACAAACAGAGAAAGGAACATGATTAACATTAGGAAGGAAAAGTGCGGATATAGCCCCCTCCACAACATGTTTACCACACCTCGCCCGGCATCTCCCATACCCTAACCCCATATGTGCTGTACATACTGTATGCACCCTATTGCTTTGGTGAAAGGCCCACACCACAAGCAAGAAGACATTGTCCAATAAGTTACAGAACCAAATGACTGAAATAGGAGACGAAAGGATGACAAATCTATCAAACTCATTCTAGACATACTGCAGTGTACACTCCCCCGCCACTTCATTAGGTACACCTTGCTAGTCCCAGGTTGGACCCCCTTTTGCCTTAAGAACTGCCGTAATTCTTTTGGCATTGATTCAAAAAGTTGCTGGAAACATTACCCAGATTTGGTCCATATTTACATTATTTTATCACGCAGTTGCTGCAGATTATGTCAGCTGCACATCTATGATGTAAATCTCCTATTCCAGCACATCCTAAAGGTTTGAGATCTGGTGAATGTGGAGGCCATTCGAGTACAGTGAACTCATTTTCATGTTCAAGAAACCAGTTTAAGGTGATGTGGAAGCAGAGGTGGAAATTAACTAATTACAATTACTCACATTACTGTTATTGAGTAGTTTATTTGTGTACTTGTACTTTTTGAAGTAGTTTTAAATCTGTAATTTAACTTTTGCTTAAGAATGTTTTGTTTAAAGTATTGTACTTTGTTACATTTTAAATCACATCCGTTGCTGAGCCTAAAAAAATTGCAAGGAAAAACTTGTGAACAAGTCGGCTTCAAGTGCAAGAAAGCATCAGCTTTATCATGCAGTGTAAGCTGTGAAAACATCCTGTATTAAGTTCTTGCTAATGCGAACTGAACATTTTCTGCTGTATTAAGTTATTGCTAATGCTAGCTGAACATTTCCTGCTGTATTAAGTTACTGCTAATGCAAACTGAACATTTCCTGCTGTATTAAGTTACTGCTAATGCAAACTGAACATTTCCTGCTGCTGCAGCTTTACATTAAAAGCATGTCACTGGTGAAACACAAGTTGACTTTTATTATGAAGTGGTCACAGGTGATTAGCACTGACCGCTCTCATTCATCAAAAATGCGTCTACACAACAAGACAACCCGTCATAGTCTAATAATAATAATAATGAAGGGCAAACATTCTCAAAACTTCTCATTTTAACATAAAAGGTCTCTAACTTTGTTTTTTGCGCCATTGCTTTGGCAAAGTATCTGTCAAAAAAACTCAAATCGAAAGCATTAACTATGTGGCTTTGTTCCCTTATCAAATCGCAAAAGACTGCAATTTACTATAACAAGTACTGCATCTGTCAAACAAACAGGCCTATAATAAGTATAAATAAGATATTAAATCAATATAAATGTTAATTTTCTAGGTTAAAAAAGTAACGAAGTATTTTTTTACTCAGAATACATTTTAAATAAGCTACTTTTTCCTTTTAAAAAGTAGTAAAAATTGTATATTTTTATACAAGTAATTTTAGTATTTTTTTATATTTTTATACAAAAGTTCAACAAATTAACAGTACTTTTACTTAAGTAGAATATTTTTCTACTCTTTCCACCTCTGTGAAGTACCTGTGCTCATAAAGGGATGGACATGGTCAGCAACAATACTCAGGTAGGCTGTGGCATTTACATGATGCTCAATTGGTACTAAGGGGCTCAAAGTGTGCTAAGAAAATATCGCCCACACCATTACACCACCACGACCGACCTGATCCATTGATACAAGGCAGGATGGATGCATACACCAAATTCTGACCCTACCTTCTGAATGTCGCAGCAGAAATCAAGACTCATCATTACCAGGCAACTTTTTCCAATCTTCCAATCTTCTTCAATTTTGGTGGTTCTGTGCAAATAGTAGCCTCAGTTACCTGTTCTTAGATTAATTTAATTTTAATTTAATTTAACCTTTATTTAACCAGGTAAGTTGACTAAGAACAATTTCTTATTTACAGCAACGACCTGGGAGCAATTAGGGTAAAGTGTCTTGCCCAAGGACACAACAACATTTGGCTCAGTCGGGAATTTAACTGGCAACCTTCTGACTACAAGTCTGACTCCCTACCCACTGAGCCATCTGCGCTTGTAGATGACAAGAGTGGTTGTGGAAGACCTGGTGTAGCCCATCTGCTTCAAAGTTTTGCCTTCGGAGAAGTTCTTCTGCATACCGTGGTTGTAACAAGTAGTTATTTGGGTAATGTTTGCCTTTCTATCAGTTCGTACAATACGGGCCATTGTCCTCGGATCTCTGCCATCAACAAGATATTTGACCGAGGAACTCCCACTTACTGGATATTTTCTCTGTTTCTGACCCTTCTCTGCAATCTCTAGAAATGGTTGTGTGGGAAAATCCCAGTAGATCAGCATTTTATGAAATACTTAAACCAGCTCATCTGGCACCAAAAACCATGCCACATTCAAAGTCACTTAAATCACCTTTTTTCCCCAGTTGAATGCTTGATTTGAACTTCAGCCGATCATGGTGACCATGTCTACATGCCTAAATTTATTGACTTGTTGCCATGTGATTAGCTAATTAGATATTTCCGTTAACGAGCAGTTGAACAGATGTACATAAAGGTATTTTGTTGTCACATACACATACTGTAGATGTAGCAAAAGTCATTATCTGCATTTAACCCATCCCTCAAGGGAGAAGTGAGCAGCCATTTACAGCACCCGGGGACCAACTCCCGATCTAAGCCAGTGCTTTAATCAGGGGCACTGACTGGAGAACCTAACCTCTGATAAAGTAGAAACAAGGTATCATGGATGTCTAATTTAGTCTAATCTGTATTTATCTGAAAACATAATCTGTGGGATGATTTCTCTCAGCAAATGAATGGGGTCAAAGACAACTTCAATTCACAAATCCCCTGATATGAATCCCCAGTTCTCCTCATTGCTCATATATAGAAAGTTAGAGGGGCCGAGACTGAGATTCATCAGAAGAAGGAATGATATGAGACAAAGATCAAAATAAGCATGACTTTGCTCTCAGTTATGCACTTTCCTGGGATTTATGTACAGTATAGGATCATTTTATGAACATGAAGCAATCCCACTCTAATGCTAGCCTTGCAAAGCCACCTGAACCATGTGATTAAGTTCATGCTAAACAGACATCAGTCTGGCACTCTGGGGAAACAAATTATTTGGATCAAGGGTCGTTTCCATTGGAGCTGCGCAAAAATAATTTTAATGTGTTTGGAGTGAGCATTCAAAGCAAACATCCACATAAATTATCAGAAACTAGTCACACACCAGTAGCTAGCTACAATAACATTTGCAGAAATAACACACTTGATTCATGTTTAATTGCGTAAAAAAAATATTTTGAGATGTTAAAATGTTTGAATGTTGACTAACTTACATAAGAATGTGAACTTAGTGCAGTTTTAAAATGTTTGCTTTTAAAAACTTGTGTCTTTGCTTCAAAGACACAATGACATTTGGCATAGTCAGGAATCGAACCGGCAACCTTCCGTCTGACTCCAATCACTGAGCTTTGACCCTCCAATCCTGCAAGGTTCCTTCGTTTTATGACAAAGAATGGCCTTGCTCATTTAAAAGGAATTTGATGTTTACTGACTTTATGTTAATAAAATAAGAATGAACAGGACGTCAGGTGACTATGGAGTCAGATTTCTAATCGGAGGTTGTTTAATTTCCGAGCAAGGCAGTTAAATTGCTACATGGGACGCCCCTGTGTGAAGCGAACTCTTTGCTTTTAAAGAGTGTGCTTGTAACGAAAACTTTTTGTTTGGCTGAATAAATACACTCCATCTTATTTAGTTAGTAGCTATAACAACATTTTTAAACGTCCGGAGGTCCCTGAAAACTACTGGGTTAAATTATTTTTGAGGAAAGTGAGAAGGAGTGGGTTGGGGGAGAAGGCAGTGCTGAGAAAAGGGCAGGGGGAGGTCTACTTTAGGTACGCGCACACCACGGTGAGAAGTTGTTGGGGGAGGTCAGACGCTGCAGGGAACTGGAATTCGCCGCTCGAAAATACATTCAATGACAATAAACTACGATGTTACCAGGCTCTTCGTCTCACATGCCATTTACAAATAGATCTCTGCGTTGTTGACTTGAAAAAGAGAGGAAGAGATTAGGTTACTATTGTCCTGACTTCGGCAGTTCTTTGATCGAGAGGAGTATCCCCACGTTTTCACCAAGAACATCTGGATTTGCTGCCACTAGCTTACATATCTTCGTTTAGCCAAATTTAAGTAAATATCGTGGATCTTGAATCAAACCTGATTTAATCCTGTTTTCCTGTAAACTAAAAGGCCAAGACTACAATGCTAAAGAAACCGTGCCATTTCAAAAGTATTTGCCGCGCCACCCTTTAAATTCAGAAAAACACCACAGTGTTTACGGGACTGGTTATTTGTTTTTTAAAAGGACAACGAAGGAGTCCGACCATTTAATTGGTTTTCTTACCTTTAATGCTACCTCCTCAAGGGTATCTGCACAAGGTTCAGAAACTCAGGTGAGACACTAATACAATGCGATCATAATACATTTTCAGGTGTTGTAGATAGCTTTCTATGTTTGTATACCTACCTTAGTTCATTCTTTCAGGATACTTAGTTTGCTATTTTGAGATAAATTTTACTTATAAATAAAATAAGTAAATTATCTAGCTAGTTTGCATGACCGGGTACTTTTCATTGATTTTAATCCCATAACTAAAATTAATTAGACTAGCCTATATTTCTTAGGAGCCCCTCCATGTGGTTGCTTTCGTAGGCGTCTGGTTATATAGATGCAGAAACAAAGGGTTTGTATAAAATATGTCTGAAATTTAGAGATCAGATTGTGTTCAGATATTAGAAACCAGCTACTATGATATACCGATTATACCATATCTCATATATGACGATTCACTACTTATACTCTTATGAAATCCTTTTCAAGGCATCATTCAAGTAATCATCATTGGTCAATAAGTATTACAAACCAACCATATGGTCAAGTTCTGCTGGTAAGTTGAATGGACCGGTTTTTAACGTACAGGAACATGAACCATGTGAAAATTGCCTTTAATCGCTTGGTAAATGTACACACTCTGTAATGTAGGTCTAGTTGGTGTCATGTTGCTGTTAGTGCTGGTCAACAGGAACATAATACATAAAATATACTCAACGTTGACATACATAATGAGTGCCATGTAAAACGACCTGCGAGATGGATATATTAATTACTTTGATTTTCGCGTCTACTCTTTCAGTAAGGTATATTAGGTTTATTTATAGATTAACAAATTTCCAAACACAGCAGCAAATATAGGCTACCTACACTCAGTATGAGTCACTGGTCACTTTCATTGACCGCAGACTTGGCGCACCTTGTCCGAATGAAGTGTGTGTAAATGTGTCGGTGTAATTAGTTTACAGTAAATGACGCCTGTGTATGACATTTGAGTCACGAGTGTTCTGTTCAGCAGCGCGTGTCTTTTGGACCAGTGAGTCATGCTCGGTACTGACAGTAACCCGCCGTGAATTGAATTAGTAACGTTGTCAGTTGGCACACGATACATATGCCAGAAGATTAACAGAGTGGACAAAAATACCTGCTTTATGAATCAATAGTACAAACAAATACGAAAAAATTAGAAGAGCTGAACTGATGATTCATGTAATTTATTTACAATGTGAAATCAGTAGGAACATGCACATATGTTTTGCGTACAAAATAATTAGTTAATTCACAATACCCCTCTTCTGTTAAGATGTCAACCAACATCCAAAGGGGTTTTCTAAAAGTAAGAGCCAAGTTTTCAGGACAGAGATCTTATTGTTCCAAGTCCTGGACTACGAACTAATCTGTAGAGAATCTCTTTTAAAGTTTATTTTACTCCAAGATGTTTAATCTTTATGAGGAAACCAGATCGCTAACTTAAATCAATCTTCATGTTGTGATAGTGAAATGGAGTAAATGGAGTGCTATCTCATTTGGAATACCGTGATTAACTCCATTCCATTCGCTCCAGTCCAGAAATTAAAGAGCCCATTTTTCCCAGTTAAGTTTGACCAGTATCCATTAAAAACAGATAACTACAGAGGGATAAATGATTGGCTTAAGTGACAAAGTGGAGAACTGAATAGAGAGAGCAGAGATGAGTCAGATAAATGGGTGGTAGATAGGCAGGTTTGTGGTAAGATACTAAGCTGTTCTTTAGGCCTGTACATCACTCTAGGGCCGGTATGTGTGCATCTGTTATTGGCAGTATAGTTTTGAAGTAGATCTTTGTGCACACTCTGAATATTCTCTATTCAGCAATTAAATGTGACTATGTTAATCTGAATAACTGCACAGTCAATAGCTTCATAGCTCCATGCTGGCAGCCTGGAAGGGTCATGTTAGCTTATTCTCAAACATTGCCCTGACATAGTCAGCTGTTTTCCAGCTTAGTCTGCCAGGAGGTTGGGCCTCTACCGGGAAACAGTGTGCTGCTCTGACAGAATGGGCTGAATGTGATAGGTGAGTGAGGGCTTGGTGAAGGGCCGAGAGATGGATTGTGGGAGATTTTTCCAATGGAGGCCATTGGATAAGAGCTCTTGTGATGCTCTATTCCTGGCTTAGCAAAGGTATGCCACTCTGGGTGTGTTGTGTCATAGCTACCCTCAGACCGTCCCATTTGAAACATATCATCCCCCTCAGAGATGATGTAACGGCTCATCTTCCGTAGGTACCCAGAAGTCTGACCAGTTACCTCTAGCAGGATCTGCAAAGTACCACTTGATTTGAAGCTTAGCGTTTACTAGCAGTAATCACAATTTGTGGTTGTTTTCCTGTAGCTGAATTGCTGAAATATGTGTCATGTACTGTTAGTTGGCAGCTATCTGCTATTCTGCTCCCTGAATACCCTTTAGAATTTCAAGAAGCCACACCACTTGGCCAGAGCATGGAGAAAGCATGTCTTATTTCTGTTCTAATTGTGCCTGTGGTGGTCCTGCGGTAGTGAGATAACAACCACAGTGAGTTTTACAGAGCTGGGTGTGTTCACTGTTAGCTTCTAGGGCAGAGATCTTCCTCATGAAGAGCTAAAACAGGGAAGGCTGATTTTTGACACCTGCTTCAATGATTCAAGTCTTTGATGGAGCTCATATGTAAAAGTGTAAGTGTAGACAAACCCTGTTCTTCGTGTGTCTGTCATAAGAAGATTGTCTCTTTGCTCATCTGCTAGCCAGCAGTGCAAGGCCACCATAACATGAATACATCTGAAAAATGCGCAAGTGCACAAGTGAGGATTCTTCATGGGTTATTATACACATGAGCACATTTGGTTCGCACAAGTATAGTACTACTCTGATGGACACAGTTGTTTATGAAATAGTGACTCAGTAATATCTATACGCAGTCTGTTTCTGCCAGCTACAGTAGTGTCCAGGTTTCAGCAATGATAATATACCAGCACGCTTTTCATCACATTTTTGAGTTGGCTGTAAAGAAAAATTATAAAGACAAACTATATTTATTCAGCTTTCCTTTGCCTTGTGACGTCAGTTTGTCTGTGGTCTTGTGTCTCCCAACACACACACACACACACATTTGTCTTTCTATGTTTGTGAGGACCTGAAAACTGACCCAATTGGGTCAAATTTTGACCCAAAATCCATGTTCCCTATTTCCTAACCTTAACCATACCTATACCCTAACCGTAACCTCAGTAACCCACATTTAGTGTCTAAAATGAACCTTTCAATAATGGCTAACCCTAAAACTAACCAACAATGCCTAAACCTAAAAGTAACCCCAATTCACACACTATGCCCAATAGTAACTTTTTCCCTAAACCTAACCCCTGAGCCAAAATCGCAATTTCCCTTATGTGGACCAGGAAAATGTCCTCACAACGTCAAGATTTCTCAAGCGTTTGTATACTTGTGGGGACTTCAGGCCCCCACAACCTAGTAAAGACAAGCGCGCACACACACACATGCACACACACACACTACAAGCACCCCAACAGAAGATCCATGTTTTGAATGAGACTTGCTCACTTTGGCACGGGCATGGGCACTGAGAGCAAATGGTGTTGTGTTTGCTGTCCTGCAGAGGATCTGGGTGTTAGTCTGAGGGGATAACAGTGATGTAATAACAGCTTGTTTTGGGAATGATCGATGGGCATTCATTTGTGACAGGTGAACTCACAGGGGAAAATTGTGTTTGTGCGCGTGTGTGACGTGCCTGTGTGTGATGTGTGCCCCCCTCACTTCCCCGCAGAGACAGATGCTAAAGTGTGAGAGCAGAGAAGTGTGGGAAGCAAAGTTCCCATCTCTGACCTGTGAAAAGAGACACCCGAGCTTGTCTCACAGACTCCAGCAGTCTTTGACACCATGGGCTAACAGTGTAGCAGCCATTTTCTAGTTTGTAAATCCACTAATGGTTTTGTCACTCATTTCTCCTCACAGTTCCATGCCTGAGTTGTGGACGGTTGAGAGCTGATCCATTGCAACCTTGTCTACAAGCCTCTTTTGTACCATTAGCCCTCTCTGTTCCAGTAGTACACCAGGCTAACTACCAGGCCCAGAATGCTGTTGTCCCACTGGTCCCTCCTCTGGTCTCTACTGGTCTACTTTCCACTGACTCAGTCCAGACCAGCTGTTGACCTCAATGACACTGGTAAGAAATGCCCCACCAGAAGCCTGTTATGTGTCTGACTGCCTGTCTCCCTCCTGAGTCCTGCCATGTGTGTGTGTGTTTAATGTTGGATTTTCGTCCTCTGTTATTGCATCTCTTTCATGTCAGACTGTCCTGGGTTCTGGCTGCTGCCATGATGTTTCAATCCCACTGAATGTACTGCTGTCTGGAACTGTTCACTCTAAGCTGGAGCACAGAACGTGTGTGTGTGTGTTTGAGCTGGGGGTGGGAGGGGGTCTATATTGGTCTAAAAGGAAGTCAGTCTTCAAGGTTTGTACATTTAGTTTAAAGCTGAGGATGTTTACACTGATTTTTCATGGTGCAGCCACGGTTTAGCTCTCCACCGCTGGCAACGTTTTACATATCCTGTCCACACACAGCCGGTTAGACTGGAACAGAACGCCTGTGTTTGGTAGAAAAGCATGAATGCTGTCTGAAAGGATTTGGTTTTATTTCGGTTGGCGAGTACTGTAACCACAACTATCCTGACCAGCCCAAACACCCTGTGGCGCGAGCACACGCATGTGTGTGCGCATTTGCGTTTTTGTGTTCAGTCTCCAACCATCTGGCTTCCAGCTGAGAGTATATGTGTGATACTGTTGTTTTGGAACCCATAAGTTCTTGTTTTTCTCTGTCAAAAACACCAGAATCTAACTTTTCCATAAACAAACCATGCTTCTCTCCATCTTGTTTCTTCTTTCAAATAACATTTTAGGTGTTGGGATATTTACCCTGCACACTGCACTCATTTAGTGGATTCCTTTCTTAATTTCAAAGGTTTTATTTTTTTTCTCTGTCCCTTTCTTTATCCATGTGTTATTTTGACAACCTCTCATTTTTAATATTCCCCTCTATGGGCAGGCAGTGTTCAGGCCCCTCTCAGAATTCATCTCTAGAGACCTCTCCCAGTAGATTACAGACCTGTCGTCCTGAAGTTGTGATACCAGGATGGTCCATGTCAGAACGTGAGGTTTCTGATTATGGCCGTAATATCTCCAGATTTCAGGAGCTGTGATGGCGATAATGTGTCTTCTCTGATCCGGACCAGGTCCTGTTATGAACTGGGGCGGGCAGGGGGAGTGGGGTCTGTGGCAGATGTAGTACTTTTGTACCCGCATAGAATGTAGGACGATTTTCATTGGTCAACCACATCGATAACAGAGTAGCAGTATATCACTTAAAAAATATTTTACAACTATATCCGTCTCCTGCTTCCTGGAAATGCAGCAATTGCAGGGGTAAGAGCATTGACAAGATGGCTGTTACATGACCAGCCACTGAGTTCCATTCCTTGTAATCAATTAATGAATACAGTGTTAGTGTGTGAAATTTCATAGGGCCTTTATTCTGAAACTCCACGATAAATGTTTCTGAAACTTTTTTTCAAACTACCAGGGGTGCTGGTTAGTGTATCTGAAGTGAAAGGAGTGATTGAAAACAGAGAGTTTCGATGTAATCGATTTTTGAGTAGAGTATATCGTAAAGTATATCGTTTTATTGTATTTGAAAGGTTCTTTATTCTGAAATTACACAATGAAACACGGGACGTGTCAGTGCACACACCAGCGGTAATATTGAACGTGTATGCGCATCAGAAAATACCGTGGCGGCTGGCTTGACAGTCATTTTTAAAGTGGCGGCTGGCTTGACTCCAGTGAGTCGTTGGCTGGGCGATGCGTAGGTGTCGCGAGGAGCGAATAGAAAAGTTCATACCATGACCGATTTAAACTTTCTGAAAATCAGATAAAGAAATAACCAGGTATTTTGGTAGTCACCGTACTCTCTGTTGTGCGATCGTGCTTTAGAACTGGTCCTGGGTGTACCTCAGCTACACTGACAGTTCTAAATAACAACATAAAACCATCTTGTGCAGTTTTTTTAATTATTGATTTAGCCTTTCGATTACTTTAATTAAAAAATATTTATTTATATATTGTTTTTTCTAGTCTGATGCAGTATATCACATCTGAAGACTTACTCTTTCTATGGGTGCCCCAAATGGTTTTATCCTTAGGCCAACCTTATTCTCTGTGTCGGCAGCTATCGCTGCTGTTGATACTCTCATTCACCTTTACACAGAAGACACTATTCGGCATATGTCTGGCCCCTCGTTGAACATTGTGATAACTACTAGAGGTCGATTGATTAACCGGCCTGGCCCTCTAATAGATAAGTCAGACTATCTATCCTGCCATGCCGCTCTACAACAACTCCTTGTGTGCAGATCCGGCACCTGTAAATTCAACTGTGAAGTATAGTTGTTGAGTGTAATCACGCTGCATGATCTGATTAAATGATTCCATGTTGGATGAACAGTGTGAAAAGAATCAGCAACATGTGGTTAGTTGAACCATGTGCGTGCCCCTCCCCATCCCACAGATCTGTCCAAGGAGTTGCAAAGCTGCCGATAAGGCAGGGTTAGTGGGAATTGAGAGGGGAAGAAAAACTTAAAATAAAAAGTGTATCACTTGTTACACATGGTTTATGTTAAGATACTAGTTTAATGTCAGAGTAAGGCCGGTGCCCTGCTTTGTTCCTTGAATTCTACTCTCATTTTTTTTTATCAACCAATATCTGCCCCCACTACTTCGAGTGAGGCAAAAACAATTAATATTAGATATGAACTACTCTTCCATTGAATAAAAGAAATGTGAATTTTTATCAATTCACAGCGTACATCAACGTCAGGTGCTGGCAGTGTGGCACCAAACGGGTGCAGGATTAACAGAAGTCCATTCGCTAACAAAGCAAGCCCATGTTTCTCAGTTACTGAATTATTTTATTTACTTGCATGGTGGTGTTTGAATAGTGCTAAGATTTTAAACTGCTAGTAGAGAAAATACAATGTCACGTGTTAGAGATTCTCAGACAGAGTCAAATGGATTGACTCTATTACCACAGTAACCTTAAATTGACAGCTTTGTTTTGGTTAAAAGATTCAGTCACAAAAGTTATGATATTGTGTAAATTAATTAATTTCAAATAGAATCTACTTTATTTATGAATCTTAATAAATAATGTATACAATAAGTGTTCATTGAACATTGTTGTAATTTTTATTATTTTGAAAAATTGTTAAATCGCCCAATTGATTTGAAAAAATCAATTGGCCGATTTAATCGGTACCTGCTTTTTGGTCTTGTAGCAGCCCCTTGTCTGTATGGTGGCTAAGGGCTATTTCGGACTTTGCGCACATATTCTCTTACCAGACTCTTATCATTCTTTATGCCCACACACCTGTGCAATATTACATCATTGTCTGCTCGCCAGTTCTGTGTTTACACATTACATTCCCTATTTAGTCTCTGCTCCATCCCAGGTGTGTGTGCTTCATTGTGGATACACTGTTGTTCTGTTAGTAAACTACTAATTACTACGTTGCCTTGCTAGGCATTCTTTTGTTTTCTTGGAATACTACTGTAACCCAGTCGTTCATACATTTGCCATTCCCGGTGTTTAGCTTTCTGGATAAATAAATACGCAGCAAGTTCCAAACCTGCTTCAGTCTCCTTCTTTACAAACCCCAGAACGTTATAGGTCGCTCAATAATCAGTATTGGCCTTAATCATAATTGTTCGACCACTAATAACTACCCACCAGCATTCCTATAATGACATTCAAACACTCCTTCTGTGATGTTCAACTGCTCCCTCAATTCTAGTCAAACTAAATGCTTGGTTTTTAATTGGAAGCTGCCTGAACCTGCCCACGTAATAACCATCCTAACATTGAGTAGGTCTGAATGAGAGTACGTTGACAGAAGTATTTAGGTATCTGGTTTGACTGCTCACTCTTTTTCCAGACACACATTGATCACTTCCAGTCTAAAATCAAATGCAATTTCTATTCTCATTTGAACTTATTCACTTATGCTGCAAGATACACTCTCGAAAAAATGACCAGTTTACCGATCTTAGATTTTGGTGATATTATTTACAGGTTTGCCTCCAACACCTCTGAAATTAACGTGTGTAATTTTTTCTAACGCCAACTGCTTTGTCAACATCGACCAATATAATACTCACCATTATACTGCATCACTCCTGTCTATTAGGTATATATATTAGTATCCACATCTGGTTTATATTTCTCTCTATCTGTTCCACCACAGTGGTTTCTTTGTATTGACTTCATTTTGCTCTCTTTCTATATAGATTATTTTTGTGTATTTCTCGGGGCAAAGATTTTTTTTGTCTTTATTATTTTCTGGACCTAGGTGAAACTGAGCTCTGTTGCCTGCGGCTGTTCTCACCCCTCACTGCCCCAACTCACCCCCGCTCCTCACCTCCAGCACTCCTCACTCCTCCCTCTACCCTTCTCACATCCATCAATCCTCACGGCTCCCTGACCTCATCTTCCTCACCTCCATCACTCCTCACTGCCCCATCTAGCTTTGCTGGCTACCATTTTTCAGGATAAAGGAGCAAATGATTAGTGTGTTTGTTTATCTCTGAGCTGAGGGAGCTAGGGGGGGAAGTGTGAGTATGCAGTGTGACTACGGCCAGGGCCGCTCAATGGGGTGAAAGGTTAATCTTTAAGCCGTTTTCCTTTTCACTCAGCAGGAGCATCCGAGAACCCCACAGAGTAACCCTGCCTTTGTGTTTCCTGTTTGC
>JACXGM010003917.1:0-17421 GCA_016801145.1 Umbra pygmaea | reverse complement strand
GTCCCGCCCACTGACCTCTTATTCGCACCACTTTTTTTTCTTTGCTGTTACGGTTATTGGTTATGTCATATGACTGGGGTCTGAAAGGCCCACGGTTCAATTCCCAAACCAGAAATTTGAGAGGTCTGTTTCCAGTGGCTCCTTGTTTCCAGAACAAGCGCCTGTAAATTCAATCACGGAAGTATAGTCGGTGAACGTAATCATCCCGTAAATGATCTGACTGAAGGCTCCCGCGCTGGATGCGCAGTGTGAAAAGAATAGGCACCGCTGCGACATGTGGTTAGATGAACAATGTGCGCGCCCCTCGCCATTCCACAGATCTGTCCAGGGAGTTGCGGAGCTGCCGACAAGGCAGGGTTAGAGAGGGTATTGGGAAGGGAGAAATATGGGGGTTCTGTCCGAGAGCCAACTTTCCTGGATACTTAACAGTTATATATGAAAAATAAATGTAATAGTTAAGAACAGTTAATATTTTATTTAAAAAACCTCTGGTCTGTCTATAGCGATGGCTCCTCAGTGGGTGACTCCAGACAAGATGGAGAAAAGGCTTCACGCTGTTCCAGCCAGCAAGACTGTTAAATTTCGTTGCCAGGCAACTGGTAATCCCACACCAACTTTGCGGTGGTTTAAGAATGGGAAGGAGTTCAAGAGAGACCAGCGCATTGGAGGCTTCAAGGTACTACAGCACTCTGCTGCATACTGTTTTCTGTGTAGTTCTGTGTCCTCTAAAATGACATGCGAATATCATATCCTGTAAGTTATAGTGCCAAGGGGCAACATGGGTAAATGTACAGCAGGGGTTCAAGCACTGGAACTTTCCTAACTCACGTTTTACATTTAAATTTTTCTCTCTCTTTCAGCTCAGGGACCACATGTGGACCATAATAATGGAGTCCGTAGTTCCGTCTGATAAAGGCAACTACACCTGTCTGGTGGAGAACAGGTTTGGCAGCCTAACTCACACCTACCAGCTGGACGTAGTGGGTACGTTTGTGTTTAATAATATCCTCATGCATGTCTCTGTGTGTTTTTCTGCCACTAACTTTGCGTGTGAATGTGCTCTAGAACGTTCCCCTCACAGGCCCATCCTCCAGGCAGGCCTGCCAGCCAATCGCACGGCGGTTGTGGGTAGCGACGTGGAGTTTGTTTGTCGAGTGTACAGCGATCCTCAGCCTCACATCCAGTGGCTCAAACACATCACCATAAATGGCAGCAGAGTGGGACCAGACGGACTGCCCTACGTACGCGTACTTAAGGTACACACCCACCCAAACGCTGAATATACACATGCTGAAGGTGCACACGTATGTAAACAAACAAGATGCACACATGTTGAAGGCACTCACAGACACAAATACCAAGAGTAAACTTATACTGAAATGTGAACACAAGCACCCCCCATTTCTCTCTCTCTCAGAATGCGGGGCTTAACACCACAGACCGTGAGATGGAAGTGTTTACCGTGAAGAACGTGTCTGTTGAGGATGAAGGACAATACACCTGCCTGGCTGGAAATTCTATAGGACTGTCTCACCACTCTGCCTGGCTCAGTGTTGTCAATGGTACACACACTCACATATACATGCACACACGAACAGAGTGCAAAATAAATGAATACAGTATAGTCATTACAAACTGTATCAGTTTCGTATAAAACAATTCAGCTCAAAACGCTGAATGTAATTTGCAGTCAATAATGGGGTGGAATGGTACACAGAAGTCACGGTTTGGTTCTTACCTCGGTTCAGACATCACGGTTCGGTACGAGTTTGGTACAATGGAGGGAAAAGCTAAACAATTTTTTTATTGTGCATGTCTCAAGCTGTACCATCTAGTGTCATGCAGTTTCTCCCCTTCTCGTCTGATATCCGTTAGCATGTTAGATGTATTTCCACTTACATACCCAACAGCTGCTGAACAACGCTGACACACAGTCCTCATCTTATCCACCACTCTATCGCCTGTACTACTGTAACCGATATATACAATCTATGACTGTAACTGACTGGGAAACCAAAGTTTTCCCAAACCTGCGATCTTAGAGGTCGACGGGTCCTCTTAACTCTTGTGGGTCGCCACCAATTCTCGTCCTTAGTGCTGACTCACTCACCAGACCGTCGAGCTGACAAAAAACTGCATACATAGGTGGAGTTGGCTACTTAGCTTGAGAGCTAAAGCGGGACTACAGATTAGGTGTTCATGAACAACTTGCGTATCTAACGGTAGTTCCGCATTACATTGGTTTTTGATACACCATCTGGTGCACCTGGACATATCATCAGTGATGTAACCTAGGGTCAAGGGGGGTTTCGGGTCTTTCAACAATCAGACCCCTTCCCCTAGGCGACCCAGCCGGGGTGATCAAGTCCCAGCTTATGTCCAGGTAGCGCTACTACCCTACACGCCATGCCTCTCCTCTCCTGATCCACAGCCACCTTGATGCTACTTCTGCAGCATCAGTGGCCAACTTGATGGCCCTTCGCTGACTCACCCCTGTGATGCCAAGAACTTTGTAGGCCCTGCAAAGGGAATGCCCCACAAACCCTCGACATCCCACTTCGACAGGTTGGCATATTGCCCGCCACCCATTGCTCCGGCAACCTTCCAACAGCTGGGAGTACTTTGCCCTCTTTCTTTCATTGGCCTCCTCCATACGGTCCTCCCAAGGCACTGTTAACTCCAAGAGAATTACCTGCTTGGAGGCCTCTGAGGTGACCACAATGTCAGGCGTTATTGATGTTATGGCAACTGCTTCAGGGAACTTCAGCTGCTTGCCCAGATCAACCGCCAGCTCCCAGTCGCGCGCCGTTGCCAACAGGCCAGAGGAGGTGCCCCGGGCGGCTGGTGTTGACTTCTCCCCAGCTCTGACAAAGGCTGTAGTCTTCACTGGGCGAAGGCTCTTGCTGTGGCTAATTCCACTGCAGATAGAATCCGCTACGGCTTTTAGGACATGGTCATGCCGCCAGCGGTAATGCCCTTCGCCCAGGGCTTTTGGACAGCAGCTCAGGATGTGTTCCAACGTTCCTCTCCTCTGGCAGAGGGGGAATGCTGGTGTCTCCACCTTTCCCCAGGTGAAGAGGTTGGATGGACTTGGCAACACGTCATAGACTGCCTGGATCAGGAATTTTATCCTGTCTGGTTCAGCCTTCCAAAGCTCAGTCCATGTGACTTTGCGCTCCACTGTTCGCTCCCATCTTGTCCAGGCGCCCTGTTGCCACATCCCAGCCATCTGGCAAGCTCGTTTCTCCTCAACTCCTGCACGCACCTCCTCCAGGATCAGGGACCTCCTCTCTTTCCCTTCTGCCTTGTCGTAGTGAGGAGTTCTTCTGCTGCCCAGGCCAGCTCTCCCATGTGCCACTGAGCCCACCAACACCCTTTGCCGTAGCCTTGACTCTGCGTCGTCCACTGCCACGGCAGCCCTCCACTTCCGCCCTGTCCTGACCTCAATCCCAGCCTGGGCAACCTTTGGATCACTGGAATCCCGATACTGTAGGACCTCCCTGGACCGCGTCACCATGAACTCCTCGCTCAGGCTGCTCATGGGAAGCTGCTCAAGAAACCTGCTAATCCTCATCTCAAAGCCTTCCACCGTTGAAATGGGGACTTCATACACCAGGAGGGGCCAGAGGATCAGAGGGAGGATGCCGTGCTGGTAAATCCAGGCCTTGAACTTGCCAGGAAGGCCAGACTTGTCCACCACGGCCAGCCAGGTCTCCAGGTCTTGGTTGGTCGCTTTTGTGGAAGCTGCGTCTCTCAGGCTACAATTGAACACCTTTCCCAGGCTCTTCACAGGTTCCTCTGTCAGTGATGTTATCTTGGTGGTGCCAAGTGAGAAGTGGAACTTATCAGTTACCTTCCCTTTCTTCAGCACGAGGGACCTTGACTTAGCCGGCTTGAAGTTCATGCATGCCCAGGACATCAGCTCCTGAAGGCCGTTCAGGATCCACCTACAGCCTGGGACAGATGTTGTGGTCACTGTCAGGTCATTTATGAAGGCTCGGATGGGTGGCTGTCTAACTCCAGACTTCGAGAGGGGCCCCCTACACTGCATTTCCGCAGATTTCACCAGCATGTTCATGGCGAGTGCAAAAAGGATGACTGAGATTTTACAGCCAGTGATGATTCCCTTCTCAAGCTTGTGCCAGTCTGAGGTTGTTGTTCCAGAGGAGACTCTCATATGGCAGTTGGTATAGTAGTCCAAAATAAGGTCTCTGAACTTCTTCGGGATATAATGCCGGTTCAGTGCCTCTTCGACTAGTTTATGGGGTATGGATCCATAGGCGTTCGCGAGGTCCAGCCACAGCACAGCCAGTTCCCCCTTGTTCTCCCTGGCTTCCCTGATAAGCTGAGTGACCACACCTGTATGCTCCAGACATCCAGGTACCTCTGGGATTCCTCCCTTCTGGACCGCTGTATCGATGTAGGAATTCTTCAGGAGGTAGTCTGTCAGTCGCCTGGAAATGAGGCTGAAGAAAATCTTTCCTTCAACGCTCAGCAGTGAGATGGTCTGGAACTGCTTGATCTTCTGAGACTTCTCCTCCTTCAGGATCCAAACACCCTCTGCCTGTCTCCACTGGTCTACTACCTTTCCCCTCCTCCAAATCACCTTCAGGATCTTCCAGAGTCTGTGGAGTAGTCTTGGACAGTTCTTATAAACCTTATACGGTACTCCACTGGGCCCTGGAGCGGAGTTTGCCATTGCCCTTTTAACCACCTCCTGGATCTCCTTCCAGCCTGGCTCTTTCCTGTCAAAGTCCAGGATTGATCAGGAACCTGCAGGGCCCTAGGACGTGGATTAAATTTATTTGTATACCGTGTATTCTCAGTTTAAATTCTTGCAACGAACCGTGACGCCCGTACCTTCTCGGTTCAATACGAATACATGTACCGTTCCACCCCTAGTCAATAATAAAGTACAAAATCAGTCCAATGTCAGTTGACATAAACCATGAAAGCAATATTCACCCATACCTTCCCTTGCAGAACTGCCTCCTTCCCCGGTCCCATCTCAGGCCTACCTGGAGATCTTCATCTACTGCGTTGGTTTTTTCATCATCATTCTTCTGGTTGCCATAGCAATCGCCTGCCGACTACGCTGCTCCCCAAAAAAGAGTGATTTCAACAGCCAGTTGGCAGTTCACAAACTGGCGAAGAGCATCCCCCTACGCAGACAGGTAACACACAGACACACCAATACACATATTAGTGAATTACAAACCTGTGATGTGTGACCTTTGAGAAGTTACTTTTTTGACCCCTCCTAACTCTTCACTTCATGTCACTGAGATAAATAATACCATTACCTCCATTAACCTTTCTCCCCTCATTCTGTCTAGGTGTCAATAGACTCTTCTTCTTCTCTGCAGTCAGGGGTGTGTCTTGTCAGACAGTCCCGCCTCTCCAGTGGAACCACACAAATCCTGTCTGGAGTGTCGGAGTATGAGCTGCCTGCGGACCCACTCTGGGAGCTGTCACGAGACAGGTACCAGGAGGTTTATATCATTGTGTAACATAGGGCATGCATAATACTACATTTGACATACACAATCTGTCTTCACCAAGGTATAATAACCTCAAAGGACTGGACACTGATAGTAATGTATTTGTGTTCTAGGTTGTCTCTGGGGAAGCCGCTCGGTGAAGGTTGTTTCGGTCAGGTGGTGCTGGCGGAGGCTACAGGTCTGGACAGAGAAAAACCCTCGTGTCTCACTAAGGTTGCTGTCAAGATGCTTAAAGGTATGTAAAAACAACTACGAACTTCTTCCCGAAAAACATGTTTATTCTTATATTTTGGAATTGTTCGTTTCTGAACTGTGTTCATTTGATGTCATTTTCATATCCTGTTTTCCTTCACAGCGGATGCCACGGAGAAAGACCTGAGTGATCTCATCTCAGAAATGGAGATGATGAAGATGATTGGAAAACACAAGAACATCATCAACCTGCTAGGAGCATGCACACAAGATGGTAAGGAAGGCATAGTGTCGGTCCAAGTGGCATGGAACCCAGAGATAAAGAGCATGGTGTCTAAGCACTGAACCTTGGGGAACACCTAACATTTGTAAATTATAACATTTCTCTGTCCGTGCTCAGGTCCCCTCTACGTGGTGGTGGAGTATGCATCTCAGGGGAACCTCAGGGAGTACCTGCGGTGTCGAAGGCCTGTAAGCCTGGAGTACTGGTCTGGGCCCAGCCAGGCCTCCCTGGACAGCCTGGAGGTCAGGGAGCTGGTGTCTGCTGCCTACCAGGTGGCCAGGGGAATGGCCTACCTTGCCTCACAGAAGGTCAGCAGATGATCATTTCAGTTTTGGCAATTAAATATTAAAGGGTTCCATTATGAAGAAAGATCAGGTCAGGGTATGACAATCTAGTGTGGTTCCATCATTTTTTTTAACCTACTTGTCGTTTATTTCTAGTTTTGTGTCAATATGCCGTGCAATAATTGATTTCAGGTGCCAAATGTAACATAACATAAAGTAGCAGCAAGTGTAGACAAACCATGTTTATGTAAATTTCTTCCTTGAATTTAAGAGGAAAATACTCTCTTGATGAGAGTCAATGTTCCCCCAATAAACTAATTAATTTCCAAACCCCACGCAGGATGACCTTCAAGTTTATGATAACAGTCAATGTCCTTGTTCATTTGAACTTAAAACTGAATAGTTTAAATAAGTAAGATTAAATGATTTAGTAAAAATATTAGAACTTAAATCCGCACTAAGGAATATTTTTTATCCTTAATTTCCTGTGTTCAATTAAAGCATATAATAAAAGAATAACAAATCTACATTAAATTTGGCCCTCCCGGAGAAACAAGTGCAAAGTTACATAATCCATTTATAAAATAGGAATTGTTGAATAGTAAAGCAGATGCTTATTCATGTTTGTAACGATTAACTATACTTTATTGTTACGTGTGTTGCTATTGCCAATAAATCAATAACATTTATTTGGTGAATCCCTTTTTACATCAGCAGTTTTCACAAAGCTTTTTGACAGACACTCGTCCCAATCACTTTGACCTGCCTCTGTCTAAGCCTTTGTAATATCCCAGACTGAGGACATCGTCAGGGCGACAATGGAATTGCCTCTGTCTGTTTCTGCACGAGTTCGCTCAAGTGTGTCAGACCATTTCTCTGGCCCTAATATGCGTTAAAAAAAACTTGATTAAACTTGGGGGAATGATGTGGCATTTTGTTGACAACAAGCATTTTCTAAATGACATTGATCGGCGCATGCAGAGGCCTAAGAAGTACATTAACACATGTGCTTGCAAGGTTGTATATCGAAAATCTGCTGGCCATGCTAAGCTTCTGCATAGCTCAATAGTCAGGGCAGCCATCTCCACATCCAAGAGTTGTGAGTTTACGGCTAGTTCAAGGCCATTCTGCCTGTTTTGGAATTTCAAGATGTGTGATACTCATTTCAAACAATGTAGTTTACTTCTGAACAACTCTGTATAACTCAAGAAGATGTAAATACCTATCCCTAGTTATCAGATTGAAATTAATGGTTACTAGGATGCTATGGAGAATGTTCATTACAATGGATTGAATGCAGTGATGTTTTTCGTTATACTGTGCTATTAAATTCAGTTCTGTAATGAAGCCCTTTGTGACAGCTTGAGTGAATGATGTGTCTTAATGTTGAGAGCTTTGACATTGTCACAGTTTAAGGCACTGTGGCCATGCATTGCTCATGTGGAAAACCTGCTCACTGTTGACTAGATGTATTATAGACGACCAAACTCTTAGGGCCTCTGTCACTTTTGTCACTTAACAGCCCTCGTTCATGTAACATAATTCACATAGTTCTATCTTGATTACTAAACAGTGCGTGTCTGTGTAGTGCATCCATAGAGACCTGGCGGCCAGGAACGTATTGGTGACAGAGGACAATGTCATGAAGATAGCAGACTTCGGTTTGGCCCGAGACATTCACCACATAGACTACTACAAGAAGACCACTAACGTGAGTGACAGTGCTGCACAAGAGGTGGCTGATAAATGATGGCCAGGCGGGCAGACATCTTAACCTCCTTGTCTCTCTCCCTCAGGGTCGTTTGCCCGTGAAATGGATGGCCCCAGAAGCTCTGTTCGACCGCATCTACACCCACCACAGTGATGTGTAAGCCTTCACTCTTAACTGCTATTAGACAGTAGTGTATGTTGTGTCACTTAAACCCACCATTATCTTTTATAGATCTGTTTGACTGTAGTTTTACTTTACTCTAATACGCCTGCCCAGCCATAATCCCTGATGAAGTAGGAGGTATGTTTTATTGATAACTGTTTGTGCGATTTAGGTGGTCGTTTGGTGTGTTACTGTGGGAGATCTTTACGTTAGGAGGCTCGCCCTACCCCGGTGTTCCTGTAGAGGAGCTCTTCAAACTGTTAAAAGAGGGACATCGTATGGACAGACCAGCCGCCTGTACGGAGGAGCTGTGAGTACACACACATTTCACACGAACAGTACAGTAATACAAACACAGGTTGTATTCTGACCCTGTGGTGTGTTTTGTCAGCTACATGACGATGAGAGTCTGCTGGCACGCTGTTCCATCTCGCAGACCGACCTTCCAGCAGCTCGTAGAGAATCTTGACCACACACTCTCAGTAATGGCCAACCAGGTAAGCGATGAAACGTAAGCAAAACACAAGCTGAATGAGCAGTACAGTTTAAGGGTGTGTCTGAAATATTTACACCTGTGTATGAAGAGTGCATTGCAGGCGTTGACATAAAACCTAGGCTTTTGATGATGGATTTGAATTCTTCAGGAGTTCCGTCAAATAAGCCCCAACATGTTCACACTGTAAACCCAAGATAATTATTTATTAAAAGAAATGTATATTTTTTTGCTTGCAAGTGGCTCCATCTAGTCAAGAATGATTCCTCGAAAACCCTGTACTACAGTAATACCATGAATTGATTTATGAAAGCGATTAAACTTAAAATGTAAAGGATTCTTCACATGTATGGGAGGTTAAACAAATATTGTGAATCACAAAAGTGCATCTTAAAGCCGTGTTCTTGTGTTTGACAATGAACTCAATAAATCAACGTAAAATGGTATGATGTATATTAATAAGTTAATCTTGTGTATGTTTTTCGAAAGGGCTGTAAAAGTTAAGTTGCTTTCTGCCAAAATACATACCATATCCAACCATGTTACTGCTAAATCTAGCTTTTGGTTGGAGTTTCACATTCATACCAGCGTTGCCTGAAATGAGCACATTAGATAAAGATTTAGGACACACCTCAAATATGTCCACCCCTCCTGTCTGAGCATAAAAAAAGCTAATATGAACAATATGCCATACTTTAACGTCTGTTTGAATATAGCAGAATGCTGCATTTAACTTTTCAAAAATGCCAACAAACATGCATTTGACAGTAGCACCGCTTTAACGCTAGACCATGATAGAGCCCGTTTTCTTTGTCGTTTGAAATGTCCCCCTGAACATGCTGTCTTTGCTCTCTCCAGGAGTATTTGGAGCTGTCCATCCAGTATTCTCCAGTCATTCCTGACACCAGCAGCTCTCCTGACTTTGTCTTCTCCGAGGAGATGACTTATGGTGCAACATGCTCACCCCAGGGCCTTTCTCAGACATCTACTTTGCTTTACACCCAGCTTACCAACTCCCGGACCCCATCTCGAACCTCCACATTGGCCTACGACCACAACACACCTTCACATTCCCCATCCCAGACTCCCGCTCTGACCTACACCGTACCCACCCAACACAGTACCACCTGTGGACACAGCCAACACTGATCTACGATTAGGCCCCGCCCCTTACATCTTATCTTTAATCAATCCCTACCTGGTTATCTGCTTTAATCTCAGGTACTGCTGCCCCATCCTCCCCCCAGCCACGCTCTGCCCCTTTTAACCTCCACCACTCCTTGGTACCTGGGATACCTCCTAGATGGAAACACCACCTTTGTGCTTCTGCCCCTCAGACTGTAGGGCTTTTAGGGTTTGTTTGATCGGTATTTCGGCAGGGATCACAGATCAAGGTGCCGAAGACAAAGAGTTATAAAGGACTCATTGCGGAGTTATAATGAACTCATTATGGAGTCATGACGGAGTCATAAGACATGAAAGACTTTGCCCACAGACTAGGCTCCCATTTCCTCCCAAGGACTATACTGAACTATTCATGTGGGGAAGCTGCTACACATGAACTTCATTGCCAAGTTAGAAAATACTGGCTGCTGCTTTGCTGATCCATACAGGATATAAAAAGGAAATTGTTAAGGGAAGTATGAATTCCATAGTCATTTCATAAATATGAGTTGTTATATGAATATATATATTTCCAGTATTTTTTATACATGGTTGTTTTTTGTTATATCTAAGAGGAATATAATGTGTGTTACAACCAAAGGATATGCTGTGTTTTAATAAGCTAATATCATACCAGCAGTGTTAGTCACAGTTTTGCGTACAGTATAACTTCTTAGTCTGAACTCTACGGGCACACCAATGTTTGGATAACAATGTAGTTGATGGTGATAATGTAGATCATAATGCTATGGTTTTGAAACTGTGGTAAATGCACTTATCTCCAGTGAAAGTCTACCTGCCTGTACCGAGAATATCTTTATTAGAGGAATGTAAATAAAGAAAACAGTATTAAGACTTCACTGGAGTATTTTTTAACAGGAAAGGGGGAAGAAAGAGAGCATGCTGGAGTGATTAGCCAGCCAAATGACGTGTTACAGTGCTCCAGGACTACAGGGGCTGAATGAAGTACAGATGAAAGATTGTGTGATAGAGGAGTTAAGTCAGAGTGAGAGGGAAAGAGGAAGTAATGTCAGCTTCTTAATGCAGAGGAAGCGTTCAGTCCAGCAGGTGTGTGATTAATGGTGGGAAGTGAAGATTGGCCCGTACGGTCGCTCTATCAATCACCCTGAGCTCTGGACTCAACGGCAGAGAGCGGCTTTGTCCCGCACAGCTGACAGCCTGACTGGCCTCGTTCCAGCGTCCGTCCACGGGAGAGGAAATATTCTGTTAACTTTCTGGCCACGTTCCTCCACCGTTTCAGATAGTTCTGTGTTACACTGTATGCACTCTGTTTCATATCCAGCTGGTGTTGAACAAAACCGAAGCAGTGAAATTTTATGAAGCACTCTTACGTCAATGTAGCACGTTGCTCTAGTGTTGTCAGCTATTGTTTTGGCAGGTCCTACTTTGGCTAGTAAGACATTAGTGTGAGGTATTTCGCAAGATAAGGGAATGCAATGCCAAATGCAATGGGGATGTACTTCGCGCGTTGCACTGATGGCCACCAGAGGTCATCAGCAGCCTGTGGGCCTTGCAATAAAAAACATTATTAGAAATTAGGAACAAACTAGAGGATTTTGGAAAGTAATAAAGTCTTTTTCTGGCTGTCCTTGGTGGAGAATATAAGATGAAATTACTTTATAAAGGGGTGAGAACAGAACTTAAAAGTCTTAAAAATATGAACAAATTATTTAAACATAGATTCCATAAAGTTTCTATATAGTGTGCCTGTAAATACGCGTGTGCCGGTTTATCTTTTATATAAATTATGCATTTTAGGCTGTGCTTTTGTGTGTAACAAAGCACGGCATAGTGCATTTAATCATTATTTTATATAAATCGCTTGTTTGGAAATACAGTTTGTAGTGTTTGTAAGCTGGTCACTTGGAAGAGAAACTACTGTATTTCTGTTGATAACGCTCCAATTAGTGAAATAGCACTTTGAAGGTCACATTTTTCTACAATAGATATAAAAAATATAGATGGCCTATCTGCAAAAGATACAGCAGTTTTGAGGCAGAACCTGTGATGTGACCAGATGGACCTTGGACAGTCATGAGGTATACATTTCAATATTAGTAACAGGTTATATATATTTTTAAAACATTGTACATACATTTTATTAGCCACAGTTCAGAAGATGCAGTTTTGATGACAGAAAAATGCTTATGTATGCCAAAGCAGTGAAATATTCCTTGTAAACCTGTTTTTGGTGAGTAGCTTCAGCTTCCTTGAACTCCCTGACTCTTGTACTGCAAATCTACACTTGTGGAAAGCTTTTGAGTTGTTTTCTCAGGGTTGCATATATTCCTGGAATTGAAGGCTGTTAGCACAACCATCTGCCCTTGTTGCCTCACTTGAATGCCCATTATACAGACGTAGACAGGGTAATCAATGTCCTCCACTAAGGTGTAAAGCAAACACCCCACCCCTGCCCACCTCACCACTGACTGCTCCCTTGCCTGTGTCTGGGCTCTGCTGGTGTTAATGAGGCGTGAGTAACCAAGTGTGAGGAGCCATAATGGAAAAGCCTATTCTGAAATCTTTGTACATAACTTTGAATTCACTTCATAAAAGTCGATATTTTCTAGTGTTAGATTGCAGATTATTTTACTACAATTATGTGAACCTTTATGATAGATGGTTCCTCAACCTGAATGTAGTCTATATGTGCAAATATAATATAGTCTTACAGCATTTCAAACCATAGCAAAGTTTAGTCAAAACGACCAAAAATCAAGGGAAGTGTAGGGGGCTTTTGAGCAAGTTTATAATTATAATAATAAAATAATTTCAAAATCACATGTGAACAACTTATTATTTTGATGTTAATTAAAGGTTATTTGGCTGTAAACCAGGGCTTTTTCCCACTAGGGACAGATGGTTTAGTCTGATGTTTTTAGTGTCACTGACATGCTGTGTGCTGCCTCTACGCACACCTGTAGCAGTTAGCAGAGGATCAGCTTAGATAAATAAAGAGGCCATCAGGGGTTATCGGTGCTTGAAACTCCTGTCGATTGTGGCTATAACTGATGGAACCTGTTTGCATTTGTGTGTGTGTGTGTCAGTGTGCTTGCATGTGTGAAACAGAGAGAGTGAAAGAGTTTTCCTCAGTCAGCACTGACTCCATACCAGCAGTTCCCAGACTGTTTTGCACTGTGACCAATCTGCAGCCTTCCAAAATTCCATGCTGTGGCCCACCCAATAACCACAGCCACAAATGTGCCTGTTTATGGCCACAATGACAACATAGAACGAATGGATCAGCTGTGACCAGAACCACCATTACAGCAACACTACTTATTAGTATTGCAAAGTTTCCTTCCAAGGCTGTTAGAAAAGGTAAAGTGCAGTTCAAAATTAACTGTGGTGAAGATGTAGTCCAAATTCAGGGAGGGTTGTCTATCCTGCATGCTGACTACACAACATGTCTATAACTGGACTGTCTAACCTGCCTTCTTTCCACATAGGGAAAATGGTTAACGGACAATTGTTTGCTACATCTCAATAGTCTTCAAATGTGCACCAATTCCCCATTTCAATCGACAAGAATATAGAGGAATAGGCATTCACAGAAACGTTGCTGTTTCAAAGCCCTGATAAGATAGAAAAAGCTCTGACCTTAAAATCACTAACATATGGTTTTGTGTGGCTCAGTGTAGCAAGGTGCTTGCAACACCAGAATTGTGGGTTTGATTTCGACAATGGGCCTGTAAACTATTCTGTCTGCTAAATGACTCCCACCATAGAAATTAGTCAAATTCTTCTGAGCATCTTAAACCATCAAGTGCCTTTCAAAGATGCAGTTTGTGATTTTTGGCTACTGGTTGTTACGGTGCAGTTTTCAACACAAACGTTTTTCCCAAAACAGTCCTATGTCAAATATATGCCGCATGCGCTCAACCAACTCTGATGACTTCGACCACAATGCTTTGCTTCAACAATATCCTCAAACTCAAGGTTCTGTAGGCTTTTCATCTCTGTACATGAATCCTTGTAAGTTATCTTAAAATGTTATTTACAAAGCTGTTCCGAATATTTAAACCATATAGCCTAAATTAAATCTATACAAGCCCTGTTAAACTGTTTTGCTTGGTCATTCGATTAGCACACAAAAATGGCGACCGTTAGTTGTCACGGTAACAACACGCGAATCGGTTTAATGCGGAAGTAGGCCGCTAGATCATTGCAATGGAATGGTACATGTAAAAATGGCTGCCGCTCTGACCATTCTGCTACATTTATTTGCATTGTAATGGCACTTCTAATCATTCAATTTCTATTATTTAAACAGACCCAATTTCAAAGGAAGCAATCGCCCAATAATGTCAAGTCTGACCAATAGTGGGCACAGAAAACCCCAATAGGACAGAAACGTGTTGTTCTCAAAACTTTATGCGTTAGCTGGAAACGGATCATACTGATTTTCTGGTTTCCTAGACACAGGCTTGTTTGGGAAAACAACTCTAAATAATCTTTGCAGATGTTTGATCAGACTGTGAGAACCTAATGACGGCTGGCCCGATGTAAAAAGATCTGGTAAAGTCATTGGCCTGGCTGGGATGTCTGAACTAGAGAGTTATACCAGAGTTGTTTTGTGCCATAGGGTTCTCCTTAGGCAGCAACGTTGTAGAGCACGAATCAGCTGTACACACATTCACGCAACACTATACTTCCACCTAGTGGATGTACATGGGTATTACATAGCTTCCATTAGCCTCAAACTGTTATCAGAGGATCGAAACATCAACTCAGACAAAAAGATGAAGATCACAACATTTATTCATAGCAGAGAGAATGACCCAAAGTCCCACATTGTGTTGTACAAGACTAGCACACATACACACACACACGTTCTCAAACAAGATGTCCAAAATATACATGAACGCGCGGTGAGCCCCACGACCAGCGCAGTGACATCACAATGTCCTTTCAGTAGACTAGAGTAACATTAATTATACCGTCAGCCAGTGCCGTCCTACAGGATGTCAAACCTGTGATCACAGCTCCAATCAATCACACGTCATAATGGTTAAAATACATAAACATCATAAATACACATTTGTAAGAAAATAAATACCAAAAATAATCTTATAATCGTATACCCATTGTCTTGTTAATCACTGATCAAAACTGGGATTTCATGTCTGTAGTGGCATGTTACCAAAATTATGGTTGGTTTATATGGCATTTGAAGTGTTTAAATGTTCAGATTTTCCACAGCTCTCTCTGATTAGTTTAATTTATTTTGAACAGGTAGAACACATTTAAGCTCCATAACAAGTTAAAACTTAGCCTCATTACCAACCCACGCAGAAATACTTAACAGCAGTTACAGATCGACACTTTCCCAAACCAACAACTACATCGGAACAGTCACATCCTTAAACAGCCTGAAACATTTGAGGAGAAATTGTGTGTATGTATTCGTGTTAGTGTCTGTGTTTGTGTGTGCAAATGTGTCCGCATGCATCGACAGCTATGTGAATGAGAAGCATGTACATATGAATGTTGGTTGATGTGTTCAAGGTGGTGTGTGTGTTTGTGTTTAAGGTGTAAGCAGTGTGTACGTATGTGTCTTCTCTTGCTCATCCTCTTCTACTCCATCTCACTTTCCAGCTCGTCCACGGAGCGCTTCCTAGCGAACAGGTGGGTGGGATCTCTTCCCCTGATGTTGGGCTGGATCTTGAAAGAAGGAGGTGAACCCATTGGCCAGCGCCAGCCAGGAAGGGCAGAGCTAGATCCCTTGTCAGATCCCTGGGAGCACGGTTTGCCCTGCAGCAACTGGAAAAGTGTCTCCATGTCTGGTCCTAGCCTAGCAACTAGCCCTGCCCTAACAACCGACACAGTGTCCTCATCGCAGGCAAGCAGAGACTGGAGGAGAGTGCTGTAGTACCTGGAAACACACCACATGTTAGTCACACATACCGTTATACCTTGCAGACATTTAGCCTTATGATACACAGATCATTTTGACACACACACACACACACACACACACACACACACACACACACACACACACACACACACACACACACACACACACACACACACACACACACACACACACACACACACACACACACACACACACACACACACACACACACACACACACACACACACACACACACACACACAGTGACTGGCTCACCTGTTTAGATACACACACACACAGTGACTGGCTCACCTGTTTGGGAAGTGTGCAGGGACCTGCACCACCTCTCCAATGGCCTCAGGGTTGGAGCGAGCCACTGCACAGATGTCCAGGTTACTGTAACACTCCTCCTGGACCTAATCACACACACACAGGTTACTGTATCACTCCGCCTGGACCTAATCACACACACACAGGTTACTGTAACACTCCTCCTGGACCTAATCACACACACACAGGTTACTGTAACACTCCTCCTGGACCTAATCACACACACACAGGTTACTGTAACACTCCTCCTGGACCTAATCACACACACACACACAGGTTACTGTAACACTCCTCATGGACAACTGCTGATTTAAACATTTTTTATAAAATAAATTTGATTGCCCGGGACGAACCTCAGCGATCATCCTTTGGAAGACTCCACAGTGCCTGATGGTCTGGAACACTTTAGATGTGACACCGTTGGCAATACACCTTAGACTCTCCTTCACAAATGTCTTTCCCTGTACACACACACAAACGCGAGCACAAACACACACACACACACACACACACACACGATTAGAGACACAAGTGTGTACTTGGTTTACCATACGTGTGAGTATAGTATGGTGGTATGATTAAAATTAGAGTTAGGTATAGAGTAAGGGGTTAGGTTTAGGTTCAGATTTGAAGTTAGGATCAAGGGGTTTGGGTTAGGGTTAAAGGTAAGCTTAGATATAGGTGTTAAGGGAAAATGTTGTTGGTAATCACTGTAGGTCTGCTCTACTCTATTATAAAGAAATCAATGTTTGTGAGTGTTTACATGTGTATTGAAAGTAGATGCAGAGAGCAGGAACAGTTGACAGAGATCGTGCATGCCATCAGTGTCACAGGTAGAATTTTCCAGGCAGGCAAACGTTCCACATCCCACATCTATAGCACCGTTCAAACACCTAGCCACCTCCGCTGCAGAGAGAGAGAGAGAGAGGCTTTAGTAATAGTTAACTTCTCAACAAAGGCTTGAGTTGGTTACAGGCATAAATTAAGCAATGTTCTTATTTTTCAATATTGAAATGCAACCATTGTAGTAAGGCAACTTTTACTTATACCCAACTATAACCCCAATGCACTCAGTCTCGGTAGCCATAGATTAAACTCTTTTTCTGATACTTAAAGGTAGCTAATGAATTAAGTTGTACAAATAGGCCAACTCACATGGGCTGTTGGAGGAGAAGCGGGCACGACGAGGAGAGGTTTCTTCCATGTCCATAGCGTAAGAGGCAGCGCTCCCCAGAACGAGGAAAACTGCGAAAAGGCCGAAGTTTGCAAGCATCTTGTCTGAGGAGGTTGATATAGGCCTACTTGGGGTGCGACAGGTAGTAAAGGTTGGTTCGATTTGTCAGTGGAGAAGACTCGGAATGCAGACGAGCTCTCAGATCGTTCTCTGGCTGGTGTTAGTTTTACGATCGGATTTTATAGC
>JACXGM010003916.1:0-39845 GCA_016801145.1 Umbra pygmaea | reverse complement strand
TATAGAACATGGTCATGGCTCTCAATGGTGCCTCTATAGAACATGGTCATGGCTCTCAATGGTGCCTCTATAGAACATGGTCATGGCTCTCAATGGTGCCTCTATAGAACATGGTCATGGCTCTCAATGGTGCCTCTATAGAACATGGTCATGGTTGGATGGTGAGGTCCACCCTCTTCAGCCTACGGAGAGAGTGAAGACACTGTTGGGCCCGTTTGATGACAACTGTAGTGTTGACCCTGGAGGTCAGCTCACTTGACAGATGGATCCCCAAAAACTTGGTGCTGTGAACCCTCTCCACCTTGCAGCTGTTGATGGTCAATGGGAGATGGTACTGGAAACCAGTCCTCCTACAGTCAATTACCATCTCCTTGGTTCTATTGGTGTTGAGGGCAAGATTGTGTTTTTTACATTAGTCTGTCAACTGCTCCACCTCTTCTATAGGCTGACTAACCATTGTTGGTTAGGAGGCTGACAACTGTGGTGTCATCAACAAACTTTATGATGTAATTGGTGTCGTTTAGTCCAAAAACTTAAATTCTGGTCTCATCTGACCATAAAACCTTTATCCACATGGCATTAGAATATTCCAAGTGTTTTTTTTGCAAAACACAAATGAGACTGTTTGACCCTTTTCAGAAGAGGCTTCTTTCTTGACACCCTACCATACAGGCTAACTTTGTGTAAAGCATGTGAGATTGGTCAGTCTGTGCATGTGACAACAATCTCAGCCATAAGGACTTGAGCCCTTCAAAATTGCCATTGGCCTCTTGGTCAGGTGTGATTTCTTTAAAACTGCGAAGCCCCTGCATCCCACTTCAATCGGCTCACAGCGGGCCGTCCACCCATTCCTACGACACTCAGCTACCAGATCAGCGTACTTGGCCCACTTCCTCTCCTGGGCTTCCTCTTTTCGATCTTCCCAGGGGACAGTTAGTTCAAGTAACACCACCTGCCTGCTTGCCACAGACATTAAGACTATGTCCAGTCGGAGTGATGTAACCTCAAGGGTGTCAGTGAATCTCAATTGTCTCGCTAGGTCCACCAGGAGGTGCCAATCTTTTGCTGTTGTGAGAAGGCCTCCTTGGGTCTTTCTTGGGGGCTGAGACCTCTTCGCCTGCTCAGACAAAAACTATTACAGACTTGGTTGTAACTTGGATGCTGCTTGCTGATGTTGATGCCAGTGCAGATGGTGTCTGCTACTGGTTTCAAGACTGGGTCATGGCGCCAACGATAATGCCCATCTCCCAAGGCCTTTGAGCAGCAGCTGAGGATATGTGCTACTGATCCCCTTTTCTGGCAGAGTTTGCAAGCGGGTGAGTCCACCAGGCCCCAGGTGAACAGCTTGGCATGGCTAGGGAGGATGTCATACACAGACTGGACCAAAAACTTTAAATGGTGTGGCTCTGCCTTCCAAAGTTCTGCCCAGGTGAGCTTACGGCCTGCTGTATTCTCCCACCTGGTCCACGCCCCCTGCTTGGACATGGCCACCAGTTTGCTGAAGTGAGCTTCCTCCACCTCAGCTCGTACCTCCTCCTGGATAAGTCTCAGCTTCTCCTTTCCTCTGGCTTTGCTGAAGCATGGCTTAGGATTGCTACCAAGCCCGGGTGCTGTGCTGCAGCCTTGCCTCCGGGTGTTCCACTGCATCCTGGGCGCGCCAGTTCCTTCCTGTTCTAACCTCTGCCACTTCCTTCCTGTTCTAACCTTTACCACTGCTGATGAGACCTTGGTGTCAACTGAGTCTCAGTAGAGCAGCACTTCTCTGGCTTGGGTGACAAACTCCTCGGCCTGACTGCTAAAGGAAAGCTGTAGCTTGGTGTTATGGCCAAAGAAAGCAATGCTGCTTAGGCTCTGTGGCAGGCCCAGCCACCTGGGGAGACATCGGCTGACCTTCCGCACAAATCCCTCTATAAAGGTAATTTGGACTTCATAAATTAGCAGTGGCCAGAGGAGTCGAGGGAGTATACCATGCTGGTAGATCCAGGCCTTAAACTTACCAGGAAGTCCTGACTTGTCCACTGCTGAGAGCCATGTGTCGAGGTCATCACTGTTGCCCTGCCGTGCAGCGGTGTCCTTCAGGTTGCCAGTGAAGAGCTTGTCCAGGCTCTTCACTGGCTTTTCTGGCACTAATGGAATTCTGGTATCTCCCAACACGAAGCAGAACTTGTCAGCTACTTTTCCCTTCCTCAAGACCAAGGACCTGGATTTCACAGGCTTGAAGCTCATTGTTGCCCAAGTGATGAGCTTTCCGAGGCCTTGAAGAAGCCTCCTGCATCTGTGCACTGTGGTTGTGGTGACAGTAAGATCATCCATGAATGCTCTAATCAGTGGTTGTCGGGTGCCAGATCTGTAAAGTGGACCTCTACATTCCACTTCGGCAAACTTCACAAGCATGTTCCCGGCCAGTGAGACACAGAGATTGTGCAGCCTGTAATAATGCCCTTCTCCAGACGATGCCACTCTGATGTTGTCAATTCAACCAATTTGTGTGGTATCGATACATAGGTATTGGCAAGGTCCAGCCACAGCACTGCCAAGTCCCCTCTGCTTTCTTGTGCCTCTCTGATCAGGTATGTCACCACTCCTGTGTGTTCAATACACCCTGGGACCCCTGGGACTCCTCCCTGCACCAAGTTGTCTATATAGGTGTTCATAAGGAGAAATCCCATCAGGTGATTGGAAACAATCTTGAAGAAGGTTTTACACTCAACACTAAGAAGGGAGATGGTTTTGAACTGCTCGAAGTTACTTGCATCCTCTTCCTTGGGCCACATGCCTTCTGCATATCTCCACTGCTGAGGTACTCTCCCTCTTCTCCAGACTGTTCTTAGAATCTTCCAAAGACGCTCCAGGAGCCTGGGGCAATGTTTGAAGACCTTGTATGGAACTCCACTTGGGCCTGGTGCTGATGATGTTCTGACAGATTTGATGACCTCTTTGAGTTCCCTAAGGGTGTGTTCGTTGATGTTGAAGAGGGTGCTGGGTCACGGTGGTCATATGAGGGCTGCACAGTGACCCAGGTCTTGCTCCCTCCTGCCATCGTTGTAGGTGTTACTGATATAGCGGTTTATATCCTCCTCAGGACATAAGAGTTCACCACTGCGTTTCTCTCCCAGCAGCTTCTTGGGAGGATGGATTTGCAATGAAAGCACTGCGTTTACGGGCCCTCTCCTTGCCCCTTATCCTGTGCCACTCCGCACGCCAAAGGGTAATTAGTCTCTCCCTTACCATACCCCTAAGTCCTGCCAGGGCATCTCTTTCCTCCTCACTTTTCTTTCTGTACTGGCTCGTGTTGAATCCTGGCGTCCATGGACAGCAGTCAATGGGGCTGCTTTGAACAGTTTTTTTCTGTGCTTCGAAACTAGATGGTCATTGGATAAATTATGTCCTGCCCACGGACGCTCAGCGCCTCTAGGTGTGAATGGAAGAGTGGACTGGCCTGGACTCCGGGCTTCTGCGTGATGATTGGAGGGTCTGTCAAGACTGCATCTTCTTTTGATTAACAGCGATTTTGTACTATAAAAAGTTGCTGAAGCTATTCCCACTTTTGCAAGTGTAGTCGAAAGATAAACTGCTGCAACCTATTTCTTGGTATTTGCTTGGCAAAATTGCTAGCCAATTTTTATCATACATTTCATAAAGTTATACATCACATTCCATGTTTCAGGAGTTGGACAGTGCAATGTCTCAGCTTTACAAACTGTTCTCATTAGTGGCAACAATTGGAGTTACATCTGCAGGTGTAGAAAGGAGCTTCTCTTGTTTAAAGTGACTCAAGTCCTACACTCGTAACAGAATGAGCTAAGCCCGTTTAAATGTACAATATGTAGTTTTTGGCCGCCAGGGGGTTCTCAACCAAAACAATAGCAAAAGACGTACTTTGATGACGTCGGGAAGTAGCGTGGGATCATGGGTTTTGTTATTGTTGTCAATGACAACCTTCCAATCAAGTGTCTCTGGCAGAAAAAATGTTCACTGACAACATAATATAATGTTAAAAAATGTATCACTTTTTTCACGTTATGTTTTGCAGTTCCCTGGAACTTGAAGCAACTAGAGCAGTCAAAGGTTATATGACGCCATTGACGGAAGACAAAGTGAATCATCCCGTGTCTTCGAATTATATTACAAATTTCTCTGGGTTTGAAAGTTGAAAATATATAGAATATAGGTATAGTGATGTTTGCTTTTTTAATGCAAAGTACGTCTTTTGTTATTTGTTTGGAAAACTACATATTGTACCTTTAAGCAGCCTAGCTCTGATGGCTATTGAGAGGACACTGGTCAAGTCACTGGAAAAGACGCTAAGATACTTAGTCCCAGGCCTGCCGTGTTCTGTGTGCTAGCCCAGAGGAGGTAGTGTTGATTCTTTAATAAAGGGACAAGCATAACCTAGTAAAGAGAAGTCAAAGGTGACTGTGACCCTTCCTGGGGACACAGAGTCTGAAGGAGTCAGGTAGGAGGGACTGGATCTTACCTTGACTTCCAACATATCCCCTCCCCTAACAACCTCACATGAATAGGTGCCCTCACATGAATAGGTGCCCTCACATGAATAGGTGCCCTCACATCAATAGGTGCCCTCACATGAATAGGTGCGTTACTTTTGAACGAAAACAAACAGTTCATGCAGAGACATCTCTCTAAGCAACTAAAAAAACATTAGTTTTACAGGTGACCTGAGGCTCTCTAAGCTAGTTATCACCAGATTTAAATATTTTATGTGTCCCAGGCAAGTATGTGCTGGCAAGGTGTCTGGTAACGCAGATGAGGTTGCTGTTTCTTGTGTCGTGCCCATCCATAGACGTTTGCCACGTTATTTCGCATACAGGCGAGTGACTTACATCATCAGCATGGCTGCAGGCCAGGGCTCAGTTACTGCAGGCCAGAGGAGTTTATTTACAGGTCATTCACTGGATCCCTCGCCTGTGACGAGCATTGGGGTCATTACTTTGACTAGCATGACACGTTAAAATGAACACAGTCCCCAAACGTTAGTTGCATTATCAGATCTAAAATGGAGGATCCAACATGGGATTGTTATGTTTACATAATGTTCCAAGTCCTAGATTTAGTTTATTCCTGGACTATATAGACACATTTTGCAAGTCGTCCAGTAATTTGTATTGCAATCATTGTAATTAAGGTTAAAAAAATTTTTTGGCCCCCCAGTGTACAGGGCGTGTACCACACTTAGCCTGTTGGTCCAGGAGGATGGTCGGACAGCTGTACAAAATAATGGTTCAAATCCATCATCCCAGAAAGTCTTTCCGTTTTTAATTAATTACTTTACTTCAATTAAGCAATGTACTATAACACAATGGTAGTAACCGAGATCATTAGGTAATACGCAGCTCTGATGAAACATCTCTGTCGTAATCACAAACGCATGCACGCACACACAGAGCATGTACCCTGCTCCACATTGGGCTGGTGTACTATTGCTGCTGACTAATTCCTGTATCCGTGTCTGCGCACAGTGTTTGGACAGCAAAATGTGTCTCAAGTTATCTGGGAAAGAGGAGTCAAGGAAATGTAGGCCAGTTCAACATGATCTCTGAAACAGAGCCTGTTGCTCCGGTGCCGGGTGTTCCACTGCTAGTAGATAATCACCCAGAGGAGGGAGAAGCTTCTAGAAGCTACGACAGCAGGATATCTGTACATTTTCAGACACCATTTAAAAAGAAATAAAATGTTTTTTAAAGAGTCTAAAACATGTCCCAAGCACTCCATCTTCTTGGTTTTCAGAAGATAAGAGTGCTTCTTGAAATTATATGAACCCCTTGTGCAATTCTAGATTGTTTTAGTGTTCACCATACATATTAATTTAATCAGAACCAGTTTTATTTTATGTAACAGATTTATATTTATCAATTCCACATGTTGGTTCATAAAAATGATTGTGTGGTTTCAAAAACCAATCTAAAAGGTAATTAGTGCAGGTGCAAAAATAAGTAAACACCACGTTACATTGGTTAAATCAAGTAAGTTGCATCAGCTGGGTAAAGGACTCTAATGAATACAAATGATAACCTGGTCAGTTTGGTGTTACCCATTCAGGTGACTGTAAACACACACCATCATGAGAGGAAAATAGAACTCAGAGGGCAGTGAGAGCACATCAGTCTGGGGAAGGCTATAATACTCTCTACAATAGGTTCAGTCCACTGTTTGGCAAATAATTTGCAAATGTAGAGTATTTAGCATTTAAAGGCAACTATGATGGCCTAGAATTGGACACCCTCTCAAAATATCCCCAAGAGCTGCAATAGAATAATAATAATGGATCAGATATATCCCAGACACACATCTGATTGAGAAATACAGGTATAATGATATAGTCTCCTTTACAGCTGCTATTAAAAGAAATGCTAATCTAAACATTACATCTGGAGATTTAAGGACCTTACTGTATCCTGCTGCATCACATTCTTAGTATGCACGGTTTAACAATAAGAACTCAGAATCGATACGGCATTCATGGGACGGTTGCTACGGAGAAGTGTCTGCTGTCAAAAATTAACCAAACTGCCCATCTTAACTTTGGCAGAGATCACATGGAGAAATGGGAACATTTCTAATGTCCATTTGCTGGACAGAGGAGTAAAAGAGGGACATTTCTGGACACATTAAAAACCACCACGTTTGGGGAAAACCTAACCCTGCCTACCCCCAAAGGTCAAGCATGCTGGTGGGAATGTCAAGCTCTAGAGCTGCTTTTCCTCCTCCATTGACCTGGATGACTGTGTATCCTTCAAGGAACTAGGAATACTGAGGTGTACCAGGAGATAATTAAACCGAATGTCAAGCCATCAGTCACAAAGGAAAAACTGGGCTGAAAATGGGTCTTCCAGTAAGACAACTACCGGTACAGGGAGCATTCATGTAATAAAGAATGGCTCAGCAGAAAGAACATTTGTGTTTCAGTTTGTCCAAGTCAAAGTCCTCACCTTAATCCAATCAAGATGCTGTAGCAGGATCTGGGCAGTGCTTGCCAGACACCCTCAAACCTCCCTCCATTGGCTGAGTTCTGTAGGGAGGACTGGGCAATAATATCTGAAAACAGCTACTGAGACTGAATGAAGAAAGGGCTTTCAATATCTTTGCACACGGGAATAAACCACTTTTGTTAAATAGACAACAAAGTTATATGATTTCATTTGCGTCCTTTATTTGGAATATCTGCATTACAATCGGGGTTTAGATAAAGTCTTTAGAAATGTATTTGTAGATTTAATACAAAAACCATGACCCTCCTGCACTGTAGATTAATAACCATTATCTGAGCCACATTTACATAATTTAGCAGATGCTCTGGAACAACTTACAATAGTAAGTTACCTATGGGAATAGAACCCACAACCCTGACATTGCAAGTGCCTTGCTCTTACCTGTGAGCTACATAGGACTACTTCCTGTAATTCTGCAATCTCTTTTGTTTGCAAAAGTCAATGACACCACATCATGCATCTTTCATCATTGCATTTATTGGTGAAGGCTTCTAGAAAGACCAGAGCACCTGTACAACATCATATAAACAGTGACACTAGAGGGATGCCCTGCAACACCTCTTTCTCATTGGCCCATCTAACGAAAGGGAGGTTTACCCCTGGATAGATACACAGCACCTGAGTCGGGTGAAGATACCCAGAGACATTTGATTCTACCGTCACGTTAAGGTGTTAGTGTTGAATCTGTGCTTAATGAAAACTTGTCAATGAGCAACAGTACCTTCTGGATCTCTAAGAATAAGAGCAGCAACACAGAAGAAAAAGAACAACAACACAAAAACACTCAAAATAAAAACATCAACATTTTTTCTACACTACTATTTATCAAGTATTTTCTTAGAAATGATTTTAATAAATGCTTATTAGTAAGTTTCCTCATCGTGACCTCATTTGTTTTGGGGATATTTTTTCAAGCCAGCACCATTTATTTAAGTACCATAATATATCACCAGTTTACTTGTAAAAACCAGGCACATACAGTACCAGTAAAAAGGGATCTGTAAACATTGTTAATAGCTGTCAGCATCATTTCTGTATTGGTGAGGGTACTTGGAATAGTATAGAAAAGAAAATGCATAAAAGATAATCTGATTGACATTCATCAGTATTGAAAAACAGGTTTGACGTTGATTAGATCCTCACAGAACTGTTAGGAGACTATTGGAGGTCTGGGTTGTCCCACCCAATTTCTTACAGTGGTGTTTGAAAGTATGTCAAACCTTTAGAATTTTCTATATTTCTGCATAAATATGACCTTAAACATCATTAGATTTTCACACTAGTCCTAAAAGTAGATAAAGCTGCAGTTATCGCTGAACAAATAAGTCACACATAGACTCGCAAGCCAGACAGCTACTTCCGCAATCTTTGAATGGCTACAGTATAGACGTCTGGACAACTTTTACATTTTGAGCACAAGGGATGGACCGGACATTTAACAAGGAAAGGGACGTCACTGCCTTTCTGCTCCTGCTTCGTAAAAATGTTTTTTTTTCTCTATTTCCGAATGTGGAAAACAACACTAGCATTCTGAACGGACCTTGTGTTGTAACACCAGATACAGAAAGCAAAGGTTCACATACTTTTGCCACTCACAGAAATGTATAAATTTATCATTTTCCTCAGTGAATAAATGTAAAAAAAAGTATAATATTTTTTTCTAATTTGTAAAATTGGGTTCTCTTTATCTACTTTAAGTGATGATGTTTTCTGTCATATTTATGCAGAAATATATTAAATTCTAAAGGGTTCACAAGCACCACAAATTCCCCTTTAATCCTTGTCATATTGGCAACTCCTCAGCAGGTGCAGGATGGTCAAAGATCGATCACATGCTTCCTTCAAGCACACGGAAGCCTTAAGGATACAGTCTGCGACTTAGGCCAATGGGTTTGTAAATATAACGCTATTGAGTCCCCGAGAATTGAGTATCATTTTTTGAGTCATGATTTGTGAGCCATGTTCTCAAAAACAACTGAGTTAGACTTGGAATTTTTTGGCTAACAGAGGTATGAAAGTGATTTAGAGATTATGTACTTATAAATAACTATTATTCTGGATTCACACCAGGCACGGCAAACTGGATCCGTTGCCGTAAAAGTCCATCAATTTCAACAGGAAGCAATGCATACCCCTGCGGTAAATCTACCGGATCCGGCAAAATGTGGATGCGGTGCGGCGGGTCTGTCGCAAGGGTTGAAATAATTCAACTTGTGCGGTGCTTTGCCGTACCGCACCAGAACCGGAAGTTGATGTACCACAGAGGAAGATCTAATACTTCATGTTGCTTTCACCTATGGGTTTATGAGATTGTAAGAAAAGCTTTGACAACTCAGTAGATAGATCGTCACACAAACTATTGTCAATGAAAACTCAACCGAAACAGCTCCTGCCAGTCACCTTTCTGGAGGAGGACAGTGGTATGCAACGTTGTCTTCCATCTTCAAGATGCGGAAGATTGATTACAATGTTGAATGGTGTACAAGTGTGTCTGCATGACGGTGCCCTACAGTGATTTTTTGCAGTGTCTGGTGTGAATCCAGCATTACACATCCAGGCCAAAATGGGAGGTTTAAAGCACCATTTTATTAAAGAATACATGTTTAAGTCAAATTCCTGAGCTATACTGAATTTACAGGTGCCTCACCTGTGTGCCAGGAGTCACACAAGAACAATTTGAAAAGGTAATTGTATCTGAGACTCTACCAGTCTACCGTGGGCAGTGTTGTACCTATTACAGCTGCCCCTAGCAGCCCCTCTGGGAATACTCACAATGCCGCAACCAGGATTCAAACACTGGCCACCGTCACTCAGTTGTGCTGCGAGGCAGCAACTTAGACCACTGTGCCATGCACACTTAGGCTTTATCAGTAGTAGAACAATCTGTTGGCTCCAGGGAGAACACTATTTGGCTTCTTTGCGGATCCAGGTTAATTGTTATTCTTAGAACCTAAACAGTTCACCATAGCACTAAATGTGGGTTCTCTTTGAAAGCTAAACAAGCTTTTACAGGCACAGCCTACAGGTGAAGCCTACAGATACAACCTAAGTACTGTAGTTCTGAGAGTGTGTGGTGGCATTAAAGGAGCTAAAGATGTGCAGTGTGAGTGTGCCAGCCATTTTGGAGGGCAGGTTGTTAGGATGAAGAGGAAGATGAAGGTGGTGATGGTGTTAAAACATCTGCACGCTGCTCTGAGCTGATTGCACTTGAGATGAGTTCTATTGAAATAGCAATATTCTGTAGGGTTCAGCTGTTCCTATGGGAAAACACTTTTGAAGAACCCTTTTAAATTCCATGTGTATTTTGATTCATGTTGAAAAATGATACTTTTGCACAATAACACTGCTTAGAAAGAAGTGTTACAGTTTTAATAAAATGCTGTAACATTTTGGTCAGACTTCTACATAGTGAACACTAAAAGGAGTTCTCTATGGAACAGAAACAGGTCCAACCTAGAACCAAACAGGGGACATCTAAGGGTTCTCCCATAGGGAGTGTTGACAGTAGGTCCTACTTCCCAACCTTTGTTGTTTGCATTTGTATGCAAGGTCAGATGCACATGTAGTGCAGGTCAGAGGTCATTGTCTACAGGAGACACAGCACTGTTTCTGGATGGACTTGAGGGAGCAGCGACCCAGCAGTTTTAGCTTGTCACAGAACCGAGACGACATGCTGTTCTTCCGACACGATGGACCTACCACAGCACAGAAACAGCAGAGCACTGACTTAACTCAAGAGTAAGCAAATCAGAAGCATACTTTGTTTAAAAAAACTAAATCTTGACTCATTCAACTCCTTTATGCTATGTTCAGACCGAATGCAAATTGAGCGTCTGGAGCAAGTGTTTTCCATGTTAGGTCAATGTAAAGACGCGTTTACGAGTGTCTGGAGGTCCTGTGGCACGATAGACGCCTTTAGTGTTTACTTTTTGTGCATTCACGCATTTGAAGCGAATGAAAAATCTGAACTTCTGCATCTGTTCATGCTGCGTATCAGGAGCCTGCTTGCTGCTGTCACTCGTTGAAGTCACGTGATATAATATGAACTCCCAGACTTATTCAACATTCATTCAACATGGAGGAATGGTAGATATTGGCAGTGAGCAGTTATACTGAGATATGACACAAGTTCATATTTCTACTGAGACAGGAATAAAAAGGACCGTTTAACTCTCCAGAGCAAATGCAGAGCGGTGACTCACAATGAATGCTTAATCAACATTAGCCATCTTGCAAACAGACAACCGCTTAGCACTTGCCCCTCCCACAGGAAGGAAATTTTGCCACAAACTATTTTGCTTCACTTTATTTACGCGTCCTATTTGCTTTGGACACCCGAGTGGATTCAAATTGTTCAAGGGTCCAACTAGATGCGATAGAAGTGAATTTCATGCTTAATTTGCGTTCGGTTTGAACATAGCATTAGGGAGGAATACGTTTTCATCTTACCGGTTTTAGTCTGACATTCCTGCATGTTGCATTCCCTGAGGGTGTCAGGCTTGGTGTTAGGTTCACACAAACTGTTCTGCACAGAGGCCGAGTCCTCAATGACACAGCGCACTTCACGACGCTGAACACCGCCGCCACAACTCACAGAGCACTGACACACAAAAACACACATAAAATACAAACAAAACGAAAACCAGTCTCATTAGGATTTTAATAGTCATCACTCCTGTTATTGGAGTGCAGGTAATATAATGGCTAAAAACAATGTTACACAGTTTACGTCGTATGCGCAAATGGTACAATAGCTAAACAAGTATAGTACAAGAGGTGAACTGTAAGTTAATATGTCCGTCTGTGCCTTTACCTCCCCCCAATCCTGTGGGTCCCAGAAGCTGCATGGCTGCAGGTTGCAGGTGTTTGAGTCATATGGCCTCTGGGTGGGGCTACAGAGCTGCAGCTCAGGGCAGTACACCAGCCGCTCCTTTAGTCCACCACCACAGCTACGAGAGCACTGAAGACAAAAGGATTTTAAACATACAACTATTAACTGGATTGTTCAAGCCATAAATGCTGACTGGATAGAAGCTGTGGTGAGTCAGACCATACAAAGCAAGGATATGACAATCAAGTTGGTAACAAGTTTATATTAGCAATTAGGCACATCAGGGGCTTGTAGATGACTTGGACTGTATCCAGGCACTTGGCATTTTGTCATGCCTAAGACGGGCCTTAGTCGGGGTATATTAGCAATATAAAACCCTGTCTCGTGGCCTTTTAATCACATTCTAAATAATTTATCCATATTAAATGAGAACATGGGGATGTTTAGCCTAAATTACACGGTAGTAATTGTACTTGCTGAAACACAGAAGTAATAGTAACAGAGGCTGAGCAGAAGGAGTCTGGTAGCAGCAGGTATGAAGTGTGCATGAATGGAGAATGTGTGTGTGTGGTGGGAGTCAGAATGTACCTGTCCCCAGGGAGAGGTTCTCCATGGCTGGCAGGGCTGGGAACGACAGGACAGTGTGCTGGGGGGTCTGGAGGACAGGGCTTGGCAGTGGAACGGTCTCAGTGGACGTCCATTCTGTCTGTCCACACACTGCACCTCACGCTGCCGTCTCCCCACCGCCTCACAACCCTTAGGACACTGCAGACAGAAGCAGTCCAATCGAACCTGTTCAGACTATCAGCTGCTTTGTAGATGTACATAGAATATGACTGTATTATTTGAATAGCAGAGGCAGGTATGGTACATTTGAAATTTTTGTAATTTAGCAGATGCTCTTATCCAGACGGAGCAATGTACAGTAAGAGATTTAGGGTAAAGTGCCTTGCTCAAGGGCAACCATGACATTTAGCTTACTCTGGAATTGAACCAGCAATCTTTCAATCTTTCAAGTCTGACTCTAACCACTGATCCACCTGACTATATACTGAGACTGTTACAATATATTTACATTAACTATGTCAACTTTTATATAATATATCCAGAATTTAGAGCAGAGGTCATTAGGTAAAGTGTAACAAGGCTACTGACTTTGCTCCAGTTGCCACTCAGCCAGGCAGCACAAGGACGTAGAAGGCAGGTGCGAGCTGGTTCTGGTCTCTTCAGGTTGGCACAGTCAGAGTCTTGTTGGGAACTACACAGCACTGGCCTCCACACCGCCCCCAGGCCACACGAGGTGGAGCACTGAGACAATAGATAAATCTGAGGTTCTATTCTATAGTGATAACTGATTTATCTCCGTGACCGTTCCCTGATTGTTCCACATTGTAAGGGTGTGGATTGTTACATCAGTACTTCTAGGAAAACAATGTTCTATTCTTACAGTGAAGATCAGTGAGCTGAACGACACAACAACTTTGTGTCCCACCTACTCACCTCGCTCCAGTTACCCACGACCCAGAACACCTCTCTGCTTGCTGGCTCTTCGGCGTTCAGGTAGTCATAGCCACTTGTAAATGTCGCCACAGGAACTCCAGGCTTCTGCTCCTGACCTTTGTCCATTGAATTTGTCCTTTGAGGTTTTTTAGAATGTTGGCCTGGTTTTATAGAACGGGGGGCAGCGCTGCGACTCTTGGGGAACTTATCTGGCTTCTTCAGGTTAAGAGGCTTCACGCTGGTCTTCGGGGACGAGCTGGTGAAATATGGTGCTTCTCTAGTGTGCAGGGTGCTTTCTGTAGTGGGATAGGGTGCTAGTGCAGAATGAAATGGGGCTTTGGGTGTGCTTCTGTAGGGAACCCTTGTCGTCCAGAGGTCGAAAGGGGTGGTGTTGGGGCCAGTGTGGGGGTAGAGACGTGAAGTCATGACCCTGCGCACGGAGCTCTTTTGTGGGGTTGAAGGAGATGTAGTGAGCCCCGCTCTGGTTGTGTTAGACGTTGCAATGATGTTGCCACGCGGTGTTTGAGGTACGGTCGTGGGGTGTAACCTGGGAGTGGTTACGGTGGGTGACAATTGACTGGGAGTCCTGAGAAACTTTGTAGTGTCAAAGACATCCTGAACTGTAAGCCCCTTCTCCTCTGTGTTCACTTCCTCCACTACATAGTCATTTCCTGGGGGATACCTCACCCCGGAATCGGGAAACAACTCATCAGCCGCACTTCCCTCCTTAATGATGTAGTCCTCATTCTGCATCGCATCCTTCACCTCCTTACTACCTTGAGTCTCATTCTCCACCACCAGCAGGTTCAACTCATAGTCATGTACATCAACAATGTGAGTGGCTGTGGAAAATGGTGGGAGGGTCCTGGTAGTAGAGGTGCTGATGGGAGTTGTAGTTCTCTCAGTAACAGTGCTGATTCTGGGTGTAGTGTTGGGCCTGGTGCTTTTGGGCCTCCAGGTGTGTGTAACCGGCTGCCCAGTGGGGTTTCTGCCAGGCGGGTAGATGCGGCGGTATTTAGGAGGTGGCCCCGGATGCCGTCGGAGGCTTACTCTTGGGCAGCTCTGCAGGGCGCATAGCGACTTGGAGCGAGGCATGGTTTCTAGATCACACTTTTTTTTGGGTAATGTCAGGCAGGTGACCGTCCGGTTGCGCACGCTACCGCCACATGTCACTGGACACTGAGAGACCGAGAGAGAACACAGATGTCTGTCATTAACAGAACATGAAGAGAGAGGCTTCCACGGATACAGATACTAAATGAAACAGGCAGGATGGGGTACGCAGAGCACAGGACAACAACCACACAGGTAGAGAGACCGGAAGTGACAAAGAGGAGAAGAGATCTGTACCGCACTCCAGTTGCCCACAGCCCACTCGGGTCCACAGGGCAGGTCTCTGTTGCAGGGCACCACAGGTTTGGGCTTCAGCAGCTGTTTGCAATCCCCAGGGTGCAGCACCCTCTCCTCCCCTGCCACAGTGCGCACACACAGCACTGTGCGCTTCCTCAGGCCCGCAGGACCACAGGTCGCAGTACACGGCTGCCAGCCCCCGACCCACCACCTGAACAAAGGGGGGAAGTGTCAGATAGATGCCCTTACTAATAAGAAGTGTCAGATAGATGTCCTGACCAATAAGAAGAGTCAGATAGATGCCCTGACTAATAAGAAGTGTCAGATAGATGTCCTTACTAATAAGAAGTGTCAGATAGATGTCCTGACCAATAAGAAGTGTCAGATATATGTCCTGACTAATAAGAAGTGTCAGATAGATGTCCTTACTAATAAGAAGTGTCAGATTGATGTCCTGACCAATAGGACGTGTCAGATATATGTCCTGACCAATAAGAAGTGTCAGATAGATGCCCTTACTAATAAGATGTGTCAGATAGATATACTGACCAATATGATGTGTCAGATAGATGCCCTTACTAATAAAAAGTGTCAGATAGATGTACTGACCAATAAGATATGTCAGACAGATGCCCTTACTAATAAGATGTGTCAGATAGATGTCCTGACCAATAGGAAGTGTCAGATAGATGCCCTGACTAATAAGAGGTGTCAGATTAGATGCCCTGACTAATAAGAGGTGTCAGATATATGTCCTTACTAATAGGAAGTGTCAGATAGATGTCCTGACCAATAACATATGCCAGATAGATGCCCTGACTAATAAGAGATGTCAGATAGATGCCCTGATGAATACGATATATCAGATAGAACCCCTGACAAATATGATGTGCCAGATAGATGCCCTGACCAATAAAATGTTTTAGATACACCAGATGCTGCTGAAAATGGTGTTGAACAGCCAATAGGGGGCATTACTCCATCTGGTCTAAAGAATAAATCCCAATGCCCAGGGCTGTGAAGGGTACTCTGCCATGTGTAAGGCGCTGTCTTTAGGGTGGGAACATTTAAATGCATTCCCTGACTCTCTGTGGGCACTAAATATCTCATGTTATTTCACAGGTGTAGTGGCATAAACCCTAGCCTGGTTGACACCAGACCCTTCTCAGTTGTAACTGAGAGTGGGTCTGGGCAAGGTTCATTCACAGCCCATTTCCAAAGGGGTGTTACCAATGGATGCCGCTCAAATGCCTCTTGGCGCAATTGGATGTATCAGAATTTTGCCGAATCGAGTCGTTTTTTTAGATATGAAGGCTTCGATTGTTGTTCTTTGCTCTTTTTTTTAAACAAAAAGCAAACGTTCAAATCGCCTAAAACAGATGCGATAGCTGATTCGAATGAGTGATGTTCCGGATGTTCCATTGCAGCAGCCATCGTTGTAATTGTCTGCTTCAACCAATGACAACCAACGTCATTGTGTAAAGCCCGCCTCAACAGTTGTAATTGGTGCCTCGATTTGGAAAAATTGGAAATATGCTTGAATGGGCTCTTGGCCAGACTGACTTGCAGAGCAAATCTAAATTTGCCGGAAGTCCATCAGGGTTCGCCCAGGCTACATAAACGCTGGTGTCCTGGCTAAATTTCAAACCTGATCATACCAACATGGCAATGTAATCATTCCCAGGTTTCAATTGGCTCAATAATCACTAATACTCCCCAGGTTATTGCTGCCTGGTAAAATAAAAATATATTTGAAGACTATGGTTTGATCAGTTTGCAACATGTAGGAAAACATGTCTTGACATAAACCATACTGAGTCCACCTGAAGTTCAGGTGATGAGGCAGGGTTTTAACTACAGATTGAATCACCAGAAATGTGGAGAATTGTTTTTACATAAAAGTAAAAAAACAGGTGGTCCGCATGGCATAGCGGGCGCTGCTATGCAGGACAAACTACGTCATGATGGTCAGTGGTTCGAGCCTGACTATGGGTTCTCAGACTTTTCCCGGGCCTCCAGACTGAGGTAGCACAAATTTGCCTAGAACTGTTCGAGATTTGGGATAGATAAGTCGGATTATCTACCTTGCCACATCGCTCTCCAGCGACTCCTTGTGTGCAGATCGGGCACCTATAAATTTGTTTGGATGAGCAGTACGAAAAGAAACATCCGGCTAGGCGACATGTGGTTAGATAAACCATGTGAGCGCCCCTCACAGTACCGCATCTGTCCAAGGAGTTGCAGAGTAACTGATAAGGCAGGGTTAGTGAGAATATATAAATATAAAGTAAAAAAACTAAAACTATTTATTAATTATTAATACATTTCCAGATAACAAAATGCTATAGTAGAAATAAGAAGATAAGGGATTTTAAAGTTATCATCATAGAAAGAAACCTGGCAGGACAGTCCATGTTCTTGCACTGGCGGTGTCTGTCCTCTGGGCGGTGCTCTGGATCACACAGAGACTCATCAACCACACCAACCTCCAGCTCAAAGCACCTGACTGGCTGCAGCTGTTCACCTGAAGGTGGGCACAGAACACAGGGACACAAAGGGTTTGGTAGACAGTTAAAGTGGGATCCTTCCAATTGCTGTAACCCTAAACTTAACCCCTAACTTAATTCTAACCTTTGACCCCTACCCTAACTTGTTCAATTTCAGTGTTCCAGCATACCTAAGGTAAACATGCCTTTGAAAATGACTCAGGTGTTTTAAAGGACAACCCCTCACCTAGTCCACAGGTGGTGCTGCAGTCTGTCCAGACCCCATATTTCCACCGGTACTCTGACTTGATGACATCATTTCCTGTCAAGCGGCTCCTCTTTATGGTATACTCATACTTTATACCAGGGTTTTTCTCCTGGTACAGCAACTGGACAGACAAACCAAAACAGAGAAAAACAGTTATGTTATTCCTAAAGTGTTCGGAATTCCATAAAATGTAAATGTATTAGGCCACAGGTGTCAAACTGGTTCCACGCAGGGCCTAGTGTGTGTCAATTAGAGCCCAACCAAGTTAGGGGAGACCCTAACCAATTAGTGACTAAATAAACCAGTCAGGTAAAATGTAAGAGCAAAAACCTGCTTACACTAAAAAAAAGCCCTCTGTGGAACAAGTATGACACCGTCATTTAAGACTTAATACTTTTTATATATGATCATAATAAGGACATTATAAGGACAATCCTATTCAATGCAATACAGTTTGATTGCCCTGGTATGGACAATAACATATCATTATTTTATGATAAAGACAGCTAAGAGTAGTATTTAGTCCATGTTTAATGGGATACATTATTTTCCCCTTTACTATCTATTAAATTATAACAAATATAACCTGTGCATTTGTTAATTTAACTAAGTTATGATTTAAAAACTCCCAACATAAAAGCATACAAAGCCAACAGGGTGGATGAAGTTAGCATAGGTACTGTAAGTTAGCTTGTTTAGGATTAAATCATCTCTAATGTACATAATTCGAAATTCTGAAATTAAATGCAGTTATTTCATTCATATTTTGAACTAAATAATTTTAAACTGTCTTAAAAAATTATGTGACAATTATACTGTAGAATGTCATGTTTTTAAAGGCGCAGAACTGGGACACAGTACGGTAACAGGGTGGACAGTAAATAAAGAGATGCACAGAAGATTCTAGCTATTTTATTCAAATTGAAACAATTGTCATTAAAACACAATTACTAGAAGTAGTTTATTAACTAAACTAACAACAAAATAACAATATAAATGTCACCAAGTGTTGTGATTTTATATTTATATTTTAAAGATTTTGTGGGTATATTTGATTATTTTTAAAGACAGAACAGTAGGAAAGCGGAGCATGTGTAAATTTAGAAGAAAACCAGTTAGCAGTGTTTCGTGTCTGAATCCTACTGGAGCTGGTCAGTGTGAAGCTGGACTGTTTCATCAGTATGTTGTGTACAATAGATGTGTGTACCTGGATCATCACTGGTTGCTTGGTGGGCCCTGGGGAGGTAAGGTTTTCCAGGTTCCCACTGCGTTCATAGTAGAAGGTGGTACCAGCTGCCTTGTACTCCCCATTCCATTGAATGATGTACTGTCCATTCAGGAAGTACTCCTCTGACCCCTGACCCCGCAGAGCCAAGAAGTTCTCTGCCTCCTCAACTTCCTGGACCACAATGTCACGTGCTCCCTCTGGGATTACACCAACATCCACATAGCCTGGAACAGGAGACTGTGTTTAAACAAATGTCTGTAAACCAATGGGTTCTTAGGATTTAAAATGTACTGATTTAAACATGTACAGTATCATTACTGTACATCAGCCGCGGTCGGTGGATCTTAATTGGGGAGGACGGGCTCGTATTACGCTCAGAACCGGAGTGAATGTGCAAATCAAAAAAACAATTGGTTTTGTTCGTTGCGCACCATTCCATTCACTCCGGTTCCGAGCGTAATACGAGCCCGTCCTCCCCAATTAAGATCCACCGACCGCGGCTGCTGTACATTGATCTTAAACTTGAAAATGTAATAGATATAGAAACACAATAAGAAAAATATATATCATATTACTTAAATACAACTTGTTGGAAAAGTTGATGCAGACATTTGCCTCTATGGCAGATTAAAAAAAGTTTCACGTTACTTAACCAGACATATTGACTAAGAACCTATTCATATTTGTAGCAACCAAGGTTTAAGTAGTGTTTATGTAGCCTCACATGTGAGCCTGTACAGTGCCACCAGAAACCACAAACTTGCATTCAATTTGTACACAGCTATAAATCTACAAATCTGAGGAATCAAATGGCTTGGGCGTTTGAGCAAAATTAACTTGAATGTGATTGGAATAACCTTGAACCAGTTCACCCAAAACGTTACATGTCATAGTTAGCAGAAGATTTAAATTTACTACAGTAGCTAGCTGATTAAAGTTGGCAAACTCATTTGATATTAAATGATGTAACCAGCTCCAGTATATTTACATTTTGTATATGACATAACCCACAACTAATTTGAATACAGAATATTCCTCCACTAGTTGTTAAGCAACAGATATTGCTAATGCTAGCTATAGCAACATAGATGCTAACCTCCTCATTAGCCTTTGGTTAGTGTTTAAATGGACATTAGTTGATGGTGATTAGGTAAGGTTTAGGTAGGTGTCAATTGGTCAATCCACCACAGTAGGTGGATCTGATATCAATTGGGGATTGGGTCATCCAAAATGTACAGCAGATTTGGTGTGATATATCCAGGTAACCAGCTGCTTGAAGATTTATCGTAAATCTACAATAATTTACTCCGAATACAGACAATCACAAAATCTCTCTCTCGGTAGTAATTCTCTAGAACAGACAGTCAGATGTGCCAAAGACAACAAGACAAATCTCTATTTACATAAAAAACACACATGCACAACACACACAAATAGTAGATTGCTGCCATAGACAGCAAGACAAACAACTGTATAATACACTGCCATGACAACCAAATAGCATCAACACCGCAATGTAATCCTGCAGCCAGCGAGTGTTGACATTATGAGGGGTATGCTGATGGTCGGGGATGACAGTTGAATCATCACGGAGAAATTCATGGAGGAGACTCACCAAAGCCATTTCCCCCATCAAAGGTCATGTGGACGGTCTCACAGGAGGAACCATCACCCAGACACACTCCACATCGATCCTCCACAGCGTTGGACTCTATACCATAGTCACAGCCCACCTCCTGTGCAAACACACACACACACACACACACACACACACACACACACACACACACACACACACACACACACACACACACACTTTAGCATCCAAAACCAATACAGACTCAGATAATCAGATCAAAGTTCCTGGCTTAGATCTATCTGCTCTGTTGTCAAAAAGACAGGTTCAATTAAAATGTTGTTTATAATACAACAACAAGGATACAATGAAAACTAGTGAGCAGCCCTTCATCGGGTAATTACTCACTCAGACTTCTTTGAAATTCTGACCTCTGATCACCTACTAATGAAATCACCTCAACAGCAGCATTTCAACTTAAATTATAAAAAGCTTTAATATACTTTTTCAACATTGCCATTTATTATAACTGACAAGGCTTGATTGTCGTTATGCTAGTTATAGTTTCTCAATGCATTCAAAGCATGTGCAACCGCCCACCCACAAAAAATAAAAATGGATATCTAACTGGTATGAACACATTTTCAGCCAATATTTTCCAAACATCTACTTGGTAATTAATCATTCATAGCTAATATTTCACTTCCTCGCTTACTCCTTGCATCTTCTGTCACTCTACTCAGCTCTATCTTCAGAATTTAGTGGAACAATTTATGGTAAAGTGCCTTGCTCAAGGCACACAACAAACATTTGCACAATCGAACCGGAAACCTTACGACTACAAGTATCACTGTCTAATCACTGAGCCATCTGAAGTCCATCTCTATTGCCATACGTTCTCACCTATCTGACTCTCTTACCCAGCCACACTACCTTGCATACTCCATTGACACAGAGGCTCCTGGAGTTGTTGTTCATGAAGCAAGGAGTTCCATCTGTCACAGCATCCAGCATCCTCTCCGAGAAATGTTCATCAACAGGACGGCAGTGCAGCTCACACGGACTGGCTGAGAACACATGGAAGAAATTAGAGGTCGACTAATCAATCGGACTGGCCGATTAATTATGGCCGATTATGAGTTTTCAAAATCATTATTTCCCCCCAAAAAATCTAAATAATCGGACGATTAATTGGTATTGGCTTTTTTGGTCTTCCAATAATTGTTAATCGGTTTCAACCTTGAATCTTAATCAGTCGACCTCTAGAAGAAATGGAACCAGACTAAGGGCACCCTACACCCATTTTCGGGGGCAGTGCCAGCTCTGGCAACATTTAGGATTTAGAATGCATTACTATTCAGTAGTGAGGTAGTTCACCTAGATTTCTGAAAAGAAAGCAAATGTATGCACTTGTAAGTTGATCTGGATAAGACGAAATGTAAATGTAGAACTAATGAACAGTTAATATTTTTATTGAAATGGTTTAGGCCTATCAACTCAGGCATAATAAACATTGGATTAACTTTTTCTTAGAAAACAACACTGATTACTAAATTATTATCAAGCCTAAACAGTCAAGAGCACAACCAGTAGCCTACCTCAGTTTTCCCTCTTCCTCATTTCTCTCTTATCTCCTGTGCACCTGGCAGATTCGCTGACATTGTCTGTGACTATGATTACTTGAATTAGCATTGGTCTTGCATTGCAATGTTACCTGCCAGGTAGATAACAGGTAACATAACTAGCACCAGTCATGTCCAGTGTTGAGCATGGCAAGCTGTCCGTTGACCCATACCCAGCTATACTCAGTTGCTATGGAGTAGAAAGCGCGACATGCCAGAAAGAGAGTTTGCACTTTATTATTATTATTTTACAATTTTACAATTATTATTTTCTTTGGATTTTCCTCCCTTCCCAATTCCCTCTCTAATCCTGCCTTGTCGGCATCTCCTTGTACAGATATGTGGGATGACGAGGGCGCGCACATGATTCATCAAACCACATGTTGCCCCAAACTGCCGATTTTTTTTTGCACTGTACACCAGGGCCGTCACCAGACCAGGGCTTTCGGGGCTCTAGCCCCGGGTGTTTTTTTGTCAGCCACGAGTGATCTGCAAGCTGACAAACACAGCGATGGAAACAACATTGGCAAGGCGACCCAACAGTGCTTTGTGAATGTAGACTTCTGCATGCACTGTTTCAATTTCGCTCTAGCAGGAGAGATCGTCCATATCCATCAATGAATCGGAGCAGGCACTGCGTTGTTAAAGTTGAAACCAGTAGGCAGTTTCAAATTTAGTTTCTAAAATCATATAACTTTTTTCATTCTTCTAGAGGACAAGCAAGAGAAAAAATTCACTTTTTTTCGTTGGCAATTTTCTTAGGAGGGCCAGTTATTCCACTGGGGCGAGGGCAGTTTATTGAAGAATTCAATAGTGTTTTTGTTGAATGTCCTCAAAAAACTTTCAAATTGTTCAGAGGGCACCACGTGTTGCACAGCCTTTGCAATTTCCCCTACAATAAAAAAAACAATTGAATTTTCCACGTTTCAGATGTTCATAAAAGAAAACATTCTGTCTAAATTTTAAAGATGTGCAACATGTGGGTGTGCTCTCTGATCAATTTGATAGTTTTGAGGTTTCTAAGCCAGCGGATGAAAGGTTATTGAATTATTAACTTTGAGGCATGTCATTGATTGAAGGTCCCTAACCATAACAGGGTTATGTTGTAGCTGAGTCCGTGAAATCAAGACCTGATCTCGGGGTTCGATCTCGGTTTCACGCTGTTATAACAAATAATGTAATAGCCCACATAATTATAGCTAATGTATCAACACACACCCAATCCCCTCAGCCCCGGGTCATCTTTCTGAGCACTTGGAGTTTATAAATTCTGGTGAAGCGCCTGCTATACACCAAACATGAAAGAATTTAGTCGGATCATGCACGGGATGATTACATTCACCGACTATACTTCCGCAATTTAATTTACAGGCACTCGATCTGAACAAAGGAGTCGCTGGAGAGTGACGTGGTAGAGTGGAGAATCTGATTTATAGAACCCAAATTCCAGTCAGCATTATGCCAAGTTTGAACTTCCTCATGCAGGAGATCTGGGGAAAGTCAGAGAACATATGGTCAGGCTCGAACCCATGACCATCATGACATAAACTGTCCTGCAATGCAGCGACTTAGCACACTATACCGGGCGGATCCTCTAAAAAATGTAACACCGGCCATGAGGGCACTTGTTCAGTCCGCAGGGAAAAAGACGGGCTCAAGCCCCCCCAAGGTCTATCTGTGCACGTGCCTGTTTTCGCGTGACTTCTCGAGAGCGTCCGTTTTTTTATCACAATCCTCAAGCAATTCAATCACAGTTATTTTGTTGCCGAAATTGCTAAATCCTCCCACATATGTACTGACAAGGCCTCCACGTTGAACGAACAATGTGATATGAATCGGAAGTCTTGGCGATACATGCTTTCTCATACAGATATTGAGGGAATACCGAAGAGGTAAGGCTTAAAAAGAGATTTGGACATGAGAAATTTAGTGGGGAACAAACAATTATGAGAAATAAATAGGTATGATAGATCAGGTTTTTGGTTGCTCGCCAGGAAGAGGAGCTACTTTACTAAAAAATTTAATACCCTTCAAAACCTGAAAAATGTATGTGCTGCCCCCTGCTATTATACAAATATCACTACTAGCCTTGGAGTAATGCAGATGTATTTACTGTATGTAGCAGTGGCAATCGGTGAATCTTAATTGGGAAAGTCGGGCATAGGCGTAGATTATGATGGGGACAGTGGATTTCGTAATGAGTCATTTTGTCCCCACCACTTTTTTTGAGAAAAAGACCAGTGCGGGGTGGCAATCAGGAGAGTGAGAACCTTTTACCGGTCGGCTGTTAGTGTTTCGCGGCCGCGAGGTCCGGTCTGATAGTAGTTATATATTAGAAGTCCATCCATCTATTTTCTTCCGCTTATCTGGGATCGGGTCGCGGGGACAGCAGCTCCAGCAGGGGACCCCAAACGTCCTTTTCCCGAGCCACATTGACCAGCTCTGACTGGGGGATCCCGAGGCATTCCCAGGCCAGGTTGGAGATATAATCTCGCCACCTATTCCTGGGTCTTCCCCGAGGCCTCCTCCCAGCTGGACGTGCCTGGAACACCTCCCTAGGGATGCGCCCAAGGGGCATCCTTACCAGATGCCCAAACCACCTCAACTGGCTCCTTTCGACGCAAAGGAGCAGCGGCTCTACTCTGAGATCCTCCTGGATGACTGAGCTTCTCACCCTATCTCTAAGGGAGTCGCCTGCCACCCTCCTGAGGAAACCCATTTCGGCCGCTTGTACCCTGGATCTCGTTCTTTCGGTCATGACCCAGCCTTCATGACCATAGGTGAGGGTAGGAACAAAAACTGCCCAATAGATTGAGAGCTTTGCCTTCTGGCTCAGCTCTCTTTTCGTCACAATGGTGCGATATATTGAGTGTAATATCGCCCCCGCTGCGCCGATTCTCAGACCAATCTCCTGCTCCATTGTCCCCTCACTCGCGAACAAGACCCCAAGGAATTTGAACTCCTTCACTTGGGGTAAGGACTCATTCCCTACCTGCAGTAGGCACTCCATCGGTTTCCTGCTGAGATCCATGGCCTCAGATTTAGAGGTGCTAATTCTCATCCCTGCCGCTTCACACTCGGCTATCCGCAAAAAGCAGCAGTGAGATCCTCAGCCCACCGAACTGCAACCCATCCCCTCCCCGACTATGCCTCGATATCCTGTCCATAAATACTACAAACAGGATTGGTGACAAAGCACAGCCCTGGCGGAGACCAATCCTCACCTGAAACGAGTCCGACTTAATGCCGAGAACCCGTACACAGCTCTCGTTTTGGTCGTACAGAGATTGGATGGCCCTAAGAAGGGACCCCCTCACCCCATACTCCTGCAGCACCTCACACAGTATCTCCCGGGGGACCCGGTCATACGCCTTCTCCAAATCCACAAAACACATGTAGACAGGATGGGCATACTCCCAGGCCCCCTCCAGGATCCTTGCGAGAGTAAAGATCTGATCCGTTGTTCCACGACCAGGACGAAATCCGCATTGTTCCTCTTCGACCTGAGGTTCGACTATCGGCCAAACCCTCCTTTCCAGCACCTTAGAGTAGACTTTACAAAGGGGGCTGAGAAGTGTGATACCCCTGTAATTGTCACACACCCTCTGGTCCCCCTTTTTGATCAGCGGAACCACGACCCCAGTCTGCCACTCCTTTGGCACTGTCCCAGACTTCCATGCAATGTGGAAGAGGCGTGACAGCCAAGACAGCCCCTCCACACCCAGAGCTTTCAGCATTTCTAGACGGATCTCATCAATCCCTGGGGCTTTGCCACTGTGGAGTTGTTTGACTACCTCAGTGACTTCCACCAGGGAAATTGACAACAATCCCCCATCATCCTCTAGCTCTGCCTCTGATATAGAGGGCATAGAAGTAGGATTCAGGAGTTCCTCAAAGTGCTCCTTCCACCACCCTACTACCTCCTCAGTTGAGGTCAACAAAGTCCCACCATTACTGAATACAGCTTGGATGGTTCCACGCTTCCCCCTTCTGAGGTAGCAGATGGTTTTCCAGAAGCACTTTGGTGCCGACCGAAAGTCCTTCTCCATGTCTTCTCCGAACTTTTCCCACACCCGCTGCTTTGCCTCTTTCACGGCAGAGGCTGCAGCCCTTCGGGCCCTTCAGTACCCTGCAACTGCCTCTGGAGTCCTCCCTGGATAACATATCCCAGAAAGATTCCTTCTTCATTCGGACGGCTTCCCTGACCACCAGTGATGGTATCTTGAGATTGACCATGCGTGTATGCTGCACTTGTGCGTAAAGTTTTGTGCATACTGTTTTGACGTATTAGCCTAAACAATACATTTGGTAATCTGGCTTTCATGACTCACCTCACTGCAGCGACCCCCCCCCCCTACAAAACTGTACCCAGCACTTCAGAAAAAGCACTTCCGAAAACGTTCCGAATACTGTTCCGTTTCCCCCAGTCCGGACGGTAATGCGAGCCCGGCGTACCCATTTAAGATCCACCGACCGCAGCTGGTATGTAGATATGACTCTGGTTGTGTTTAGGGACATTTTTGTTGTTGTTGGTGTTTACGTGATGTTAGCTCTTACATTGGCTGGCTACAGGCACCCACTGGTAAAGTTCATTCTGGTAGGGAACCGTGTCAAATTCACTGCACAGCATCTCTCTGAAGGTGGGCTTGGCTTTTTTGCATGGTGTGATGTTACAGATACGGTAACGCCTCCTCTCGCCTGTGCAGTACTTCCCACCAAACTCTGGTCTGAGGGAACACAAGATCATACATGAACCAAACAGGAAGAAAGAAGAGGCAAAATAGGACTCTTAAGAGAGGTGAAACAGATGTGGGATCAGCTCTTACTTGGGGTGGTTACACTCCCTATCAGCAGACTGCACCCCGGCTCCACAGGTCCTGGAACAGTGAGACCAGCTACTCCACTGTCCCCAGTTTCCATTCACAGTCTCTGGTAACTTCCCTACGATTACACACTGCCCCGAGATACACCACTTACAGAGAAAACACACAAGATTTAAGACATTACAAACAGCATCTTATGAAAACATGAGAAATCATAAACACATCTAGCTTCAGCCCACCTTTTCAGGACCACAGCGGGTGCCGTCTATAGGGGCGTCCAGCTTGGAGCGACAAGACCCACTCACCGAGCACCACAGGATCTGGCACACATTCTGAAAACACAACAAAGCCAGGGCAATCTTGGATTTAGAAAAGTGTGTCTGTGAGTGTGTTTCTGTGTTTCCATTCTGGTGTGTATGTTTTTGTGTGTGTATGTTTTGGTGTTTGTGTGTTTGCATGTAGGGTTTTGTGTTTGTTTTGGTGTATATGTATTTGTGTGTCTCACGTCGATCTCGGGGCAGTAGGTGGCATTGGGGCCATACTGTAATTGGCACTGGTGGTGTGTGGTGTAGCGAACACCAAGGCGAGCCAATGGGGTGGTCAGATCCTTCTTGGAGGGACGGTCATCCAGACAGCCGCCCCAACCACGACTAGGTCAGGGAGAATCACCAAATTCTAGCTACATCAACAACGACACTGGAGAGACAGAATAACAGAGAGAGAGAGAGAGAGATAGAGAGACTCACTCTAGGAACCGTGTGATGTAGAACTTGGAACAGGAGGACCATGTAAGTGGGGAGGTGTCGTACATCAGCTGCCTGGACATGATGTAGGGGTGTCTGCCTTCCACTTCACAGTCATTCCCCTGGCCATCATGGTGGATACCAAAGCTGAGAAAACAAAGAAAACGGCAGTTTAGATTGGATCTATCAAAGCAATGGGCTCACAAGAAATTATGAGAGAAGTCTTGGATATGTGTCGATGTTGGCCATACGCACCTGTGTCCCATCTCGTGTGCGATGGTGAAGGCTACGGGTAGTCCAGAGTCTTCATTAATGTTGCAGCTGCGATGAGGCTGGCACATGCCTGACAAGTGGGATAGACCCAGCGTCTCACATGGCTGGTTCTGGCCTGCACAGATATCCTTCCTGGTGGGGGAATAAACACACATGTATAACTAACCTAGTAAGGTTCTGAAAACCATAACCTCAATAACACAACATTTATACCTACTATATAATGTAAGGTATTTAAACTGTAATGCCTAACATTAACCCAAACCCTAACTGCAATTGTAAGTTTCACCCTTAACCTAAACAAATTAGTCTGAAAATGTGGGTTTTCTAAGCTTTTCATTCTTTACGAAACTTGGGGATTTTCATTCCTCAAAATGTTAGTAAATCCTACCCACATATGAATAAGCATTTGCACACACACACACCTACATGCAAACAAGCACGCATACAATGTTCAGCTTTATGACACACAATCCTATAGCAGTGGCCAGTGTTGAAGTATGTGTTGCTGTCGTCTCGCCTGGTGACCAGCACTGCCAAGTCATGGTGAGCAGGGTGTGTGTCACTCTGTGGGTTGATGTTCTTCTGCCAGGCGCAGAAACTAGTCAGCGTGCTGTCTGCGTGGTGGACGACCTTCAGCCCCTTCTGCAGAAGGAAACACGAACACAGAGCAAAACATATCAGGGGAAGACATTGAGGTTTGAAATGTTTAGATATTGTAAATTCCTAAACTAGGAGCTATGCCAATCCTAGACATTCATAATGTTATCTCAACAGAGAACAGCTGCGCTCTAATTGGCCAGCTGGCTAGCAAACTACATTGCTGAAAAACCTGGTAACTTGCTATCTAAAAAGAAATGGTGGATGGAAAGTTAATCCACAATGTATGATTCAATTTAAGGCTGCTAAAAGGACACACCTTTTCTCTAGTGCTACTAAGTGTTTGGTGCATCTAACATTTCCAAGGCAACACTAATGATGCCACTGAAAAGGATCACTTGGAGAACGGATCACATGTCTGTGTTGACATGAAACATAACAGATCACTTGGAGGCCAGATCACATGTTTATGTTGATGTGAAAAATAAAGGATCACTTGGAGACTGGATCATGTCTGTGTTAACGTGAAAAATAAAGGATAATGTGGAGTTTGGATCACGTCTGTATTGATGTGAAATATAAAGGATCACTTGGAGACTGGATCATGTCTGTATTAATGGGAAAAATAAAGGATCACTTGGAGACTGGATTACGTCTGTATTAATGGGAAAAATAAAGGATGAAATGGAGTCTGGATCACTTCCGTGTTAATGTGAAATGTAAAGGATCATGTGGAGTCTGGATCACTTCTGTGTTGATGTGAAATATAAATAATCACTTTAAGTATTGATTACCTCCTCTCCTTGTAGCAGGATCAGACGAACTAAGACAATGTGGATGGCATTCCCTATGCTGGCATCATGGAAAATTCCTGCCACCTGAGTGTGGACACACACATTAATGTCAGCAATCTATGTGTTACTGTGTGTCTTAGATGCAGGGCTGAGGTGTCTCTACAAGTACGTACCATGTTCATGATGGTGAAGATGTAAGACTCAACGTTGTCACTGCCATGGTAGTCCATCATCTTGGAGTCTGCCACCACCATGGTTTCTACCCACCTTTAAACGGGTAGACAACCCATGATGAAAGAGAGTAAACCCATGAAGAAATACAGACAACCCCATGAAGAAAGACAGACAACCCATTTTGAAAGAGAGACAACCCATGAAGAAAGACAAACAACCCATAAAAAAAGAGAGACAACCCTGAAGAAATACAGACAACCCATGTAGAGAGACAACCCATGAAGACATAAAGAAAACCCATGAAGAACAAGAGACAACCCATGTTGAAAGAGAGACAACCCCTGAAGAAAGACAGACAACCCATGTTGAAAGAGAGACAACCCATGAAGATAGACAGACAACCCTTAAAGAAAGAGAAAAAACCCATGAAGAAAGACAGACAACCCATGAAGAAAAAGAGACAACCCATGAAAAAGACAGACAACCCATGTAGAAAAAGAGACAACCCATGAAGAAAGACAGAGATCCATGAAGAAAAAGACCCAAGAATAAAGACAGACAACCCATGAAGAAAGACAGACAACCCATTAGGAAAGAGAGACAACCCATTAAGAAAGAGAGACAACCCATGAAGAAAGACAAGAGACCCATGAAGAAAGAGAGACAACCCATTAAGAGAGACAACCCATGAAGAAAGACAAGAGACCCATGAAGGAAGACAGAGACCCATGAAGAAAGAGAGACAACCCATGAAGAAAGGCAGACAACCCATGAAGAAAGACAGACAACCTATGAAGTTAGAAAACTATAAAAGACAGGTGAAACAAAGTGATCAGGGATTAATAGGGATTATGTAGAAACCTTAAGAAATACCAGAATTCCATGCTGGTATAGAAAGTATAGACGCCAAACAATTGTCAGCCAATGCGCCTATCCAACAGTAGGGGAGATTACTGCACCTCTCTCTGCTAACGGAGCGCTGCGGGCGATGTTGAGCCATGTTCTCCTCGCTCTCCCTCTCCTCCTGCTGCTGGCTCTCCCAGGACTCCCTCTCTCTCTCCACCACCAGGGAATCACTGAGTGAGTCTGAAGACACAGAGACACACGACTGCAACACAAAGCTAGGAGCGCTCCTGATGTTCAGACAAGTCACATCATTTCATTCTACCGACCTTTGACCCCACAGAGGTCATGTGTCCCCCTGGGCTCAGAGCTCCGTCTGCGTCTGTGTGTTGCCATAGTAATGCCAGGGAAGATCACATGGGGCTCTGGGCCACCACTCTCTACAGCACGATCAGCGGACTTCTGAATCGGCTCAATGAAATGGGGTCCTTCAGGCAATGAGAAGACACCTTTCTGTACAACAAATAAAAATATGATTATCTTGCAGTATGTATACTGTAACTGCGACTAAATTGGAAATGTGTGGTTTCACAATGATGAATATCAGTACAGAAGCGGAGGTTGTCTAGTAGCCTGTGACTCTTTAAACATTTCCAGTTAAAGTTATGGCATGGTAATTTTCATCAGTGCCCTGGGGCACATTCTCTTGTGTTGTTGTTCTGTGATGGGACAGTGTTCCTTTCGGAGGTATGCCCTACAGTACATGTTTGTACCAGTGCAGGCATATCTCTCTGTTTGGTACACACACATACAGTGGTGCCTGAAAGTTTGTATTCCCATTAGAATTTTCTATATTTCTACAGAAATTTTACCTAAAACTTTATCAGAAGTCCTAAAAGTAGATAAATAGAACCCAGTTTAACAAATTAGACAAAAATATTTTACTTGGTCATTTACTGATTGAGGACAATGATACATTATTACATATCTGCGAGTGGCAAAGTATGTGAACCTCTAGGATAAGCAGGTCATTTGAAGGTGAAAATTGTGTCAGGTGTTTTGGTGTTTTCAATCAATGGGAAGACAATCAGGTGTGAGTGGGCACCCTGTTTTAGTTAAAGAACAAGGTTCTATCAAAGTCTGATCTTCACGAAACATTTGTGGAAGTGTACCATGGCACAAACAAAGGGGATTTCTGAGGATCTCAGAAAAAGTGTTGTTGATGCTAATCAGGTAGGAAAAGGTTACGAAACCATCTCCAAAGTGTTTGGACTCCACCAATCCACAGTCAGGCAGATTGTGTAAAAATGGACGACATTGAAGACCAATGTTACCCTCCCCCAGATTGGTCGACCAACAAAGATCAGTCCAAGAGCAAGGTGTGTAATGGTCTGTGAGGTCACAAAGTAACCCAGGGTAACTTCTAAGCAACTAAAGGCCTCTGGCACATTTGATAATATCAATGTTCATGAGTCCAGCAATAAGTGAACACTGAACAACAATAGTGTGCATTGCACTGTTGCAAGGAGAAACTGCCCATCTGCAGTTTGCTCAAGATCACGTCGACAAGGCAGAAGGCTAATGGGAAAATGTTTCGTAGACAAATGAGACAAAAATATCTAACTTTTTGGTTTAAATTAGATGTGTTATGTTAGGAAAGGAAAACACAGCATTGCAGCATAAGAATCGTATTTCATCTGTGAAACATGGTGGTGGTATTATCAAGGTTGGGGACTTGTTATGCTGTGTCTGGGTCAGGACGGCTTGGTATCATTGATGGTACAATGCATTCTGAATTATACCAGCAAATTCTAAAGGAAAATGTCAGGATATCTGTCCGTGAACTGAATCACAAAAGAAAGGGGTGTCATGCAGCAAGACAATGACCCTAAGCACACAAGTCATTCTACCAAAGAATGGTTAAAGAAGAACAAAGTAAATGATTTGAAATAAACAAGTCCTGACCTGAATCTGATCAAAATGTTGTGGAAGGACCTGAAGAGAAAAGTTCATGTGAGGAAACCCACCAAAATCCCACTGGGCAAAAATCACTCCAATCCAATGTGAAGGACGGATCAACAGTTACTAGAAAGGTTTAGCTACAGTTATTGCTGCACAAGGGGGTCACGTCAGATACTGAAAGGAAAAGAGCACATTTTCAACTCACAGATATGTAATAATGGACAATTCTCCTCAATTAATAAATGACCAAGTATAATATTTTGGTCTCACTGCTTTAATTGGTGTGACAATGTCCCTAGTGTCTGTGTGCTTGTTCTGTGTTTCACCTTGTAGTGTGTTTTGTGTTTTGGTTTTGTTTCCCGCTCTTTGTGTCACATGATCCCTTCACATGTTTTGGTTAGCCTATCAGTTCTGTTGTTTGGTCCACACACGCACACCCTCCCCGCATTAGTATGGTATTTAGTTCTGTGTGTTTGTTTGTTCAGTGTGGTTGATTGTTTCTTGTCCAGGTTTGTGGTTGTTCTTTGTAGTCATTGTCTTGAGTCTATTCATATGTTTAGTGTAAAGTCATCTTAATCTGTTTTAAGTCATGCAAGGGACTAATTGAGAAGCCTTACCACACTCATCTACTGAAGTTAAGGCTGTTCTAAAAGCCAGTCTACTGCATGTCTTTATCTACAAAATATGTTATTCTCTCCTGCCAAGCCAAGTTTATGTCTCAGGGGTCTGGGCTTGAGATTCTAGTTGTTATGCACTCAGGGTTCAGTGAGTACGAAACCGTTGTCCTTCTGCAACCTCTATGTAAGAGCACCTGGTTCTTAAACTTTAAAAAAACAAATTACAAGTGCATTTTATATTATTTTACAGACATGTCCTTCAAGACAATAACAGAACATACTTTAAAAACAAGTAAATGTCTGTTTTAGTGTATGACACAGACCCCAGTCACTATATTAACCCTGATTTCTAACCCCCCCTTGCAGATTTATTCAAGCCTAACTCCCTCTGCCCGTACAGTGAGATCACTGGTTAAATCCAGGCTAACAAGATCATTACCACAATTTCAGAGTATGTTCTCTAAACAGTCTGTCTCACACAATATTTTTAGGCCTGTTTTAGCTCAATACAATCACTATTAGAACCCGTGGCCAAACTTGCAGACTTAATCTTTAATGTCAGGTAAGTGTTACACAGAACATGGTTACCAACTTCTGAGAATGTAATCTTCTAGACAACTCTTATGGTAATTATACAACAACATTCATGTTTGCTAGTTTCTGTGTGTCAAGAGAAATTTCCAAAAACATCCCAACATACAGACAACGTGGTGATATGTTCTTAATGTTATAAACATGTTTTATACCTTTTAATGTTTTCCTAGCCAATCAAGGCCCTTATTGGCAAACCACTGATCAATTATTTGCTATTTGTTTGTTTGCAAGGTTATGTATACTGACACAGTGGTGCATAGACTCACAGTTGAAACATTTTTCCATAGTCTCCCAGTAACAAATTAAGCCTCGTTCTGATAAACAAATCAAGCTCAATGAAAATGCATTTTTATCCTGTACGTGCAATACGTAGAAGGGTTAGAAGGGTTTTGCTAACATAAATGGACGTTTGACTAACTGCTAAACAAATGGAAACCCCCACATCCCAGAAATATACAGACATTAGAGGTTTCTCCCACTATAGAATTGTTAACTGGGGAGTGATTCATATTTGCCAAGGCTTATGCAACTGAGCCAGAGAAGAGTTAGTCTAAAGCACTCCCAGCAGACTCATTGGTAAAGCATGCTGAGATGGACACGGACCATTACGTAGGCCAGGTGAACAGTACCGTTTTGATTGTATCTCTACATTGTAGCTATTTCTATACATACTAAAATGTCTTATTGTTTTTACATAATGTTACTTTATACAGGTTGTATCATTAAGATAAATCTGTTTTTCAAGTGAGGCCTGTTACAACCAATAAAGCAGCAAGGGTTTGCTGTAAATAAAAACATTGCAAACTAAAAGTTTTTGATTTATACCCAAGGAGATGTGGAGGGCACCTACCCTGTATCTACTGTAACTGGACTATGGATTGAAGGCTGTTTCCTTGAGTTCGTTCTGGTTTAAGTCCCAAAAGACAAAACCAGATGGAGGTTTGCAGATCAGCAGGAATGCAGAGGCCCATCCAGAACATTCAGGCATGATATTCATACAGAATACAGACTGTGTATGGAGGATTTGCGATATTACCTGTAATCCTTAAACTACCACCCACACACTGTCACAGGGTGTATATTACCCCACCAACATTCAACAACATACAACATGAAAGAAGGAAACAAATGCTCAGAACTTTATTCAAGGTTGAATCATCTGTGTACCTTAGAGAACAAACCTCAAAATGGCGACCAAATAAAGAGCTCAATTTAGAACGTCCCAAACCGTAGAACAAATGTTCTACAACAACAAACCCCTTAAATTCTGCTTGCTGTGTGTTTTCTCTAAAACGTTTCCTCCTATCTGACAGGAAGTGTAGGTTGCCAGGGCTGTTGAGGGGGGCGGTGATAACAGGTCTTTCTGAGTGTTCAATACAGCAGCCATGTGTTATGCTTTAGCTCTGTTTCAAACTCCTGGTGGGATTTTGAAGTGCAAGCAAAGATGGGTCTGACAACCTTGCGTACGCGGGAACATCCTCTTAATTGTAGGCCCTTTCACACAGCAGGAAAATAATTCTGCAGAATCATAACACATGAATGGGCAGATGGACTGTAAATTAATGTCCTATTTTTTTTTTACACATTTTGAAGGGTAAATTCCAAAGACACAAATAAAATGAATGCCTTTCCAATTTTCCATGCAAGTTGGATCCCTACCGTATAGAAAAATCCTGCAGAAACAGGGTGATCAAATGAACACAAGAGATCTGTCAGAGTAGCTAAGCCTCAGGCAGGTTAACACACAGAATCTGGGGTCTTTCCTTGGACACGTCACCCCTTACTGTTACTCATGGTCATAAAGCTTTTTCTTTTAGGTAACTATAACCATTTCAGCCACTTTCATATCAAGAAAGTAATTCTTTGTATTTACTTAAATGACAGCTGCACTGTGTTGCATACATGCAGAAAGTAATTGGCTGAACAAGCAATAATTTGATCAGATATTTTGAAACTATTATGAAAGGGCTGAACGCGTGGCTTCAGAAGCATAATCATTTTCCATAGCTATGAAGAGTTCATTTGACAAGGTAATGTATGCAGATAAAAGCACTGAACATGCAAACACTTGTTGCTTGTTGTATGTGATGATCATCTTTTCCACAGATTTTTTTTGTGTTTGCTTAGACTGCATGTATTGGATAAAAAGACAAAGAAGGGTAGATGTACTGTACCACCCCAGAATTCCAACGGCTACGTCCTGTGATGGAGTTAAACACACTAGAGTTAAACACCTGTAACTGATTATTCATTCAAATCCAGCTCACCAGTGATAAATTGTCAAGATTAGTAGATTTGGGCTTCCCAGTGGCGCAGCAGTTTAAGAATATATTTTATAGTGTCAAGCTGTCTACCTCAGTCTAGGTTTGAACCTTGACTGCACCACTGGCTGTTCTGGCAGGCAGCTCCATGAGGCAATGCCTGTTGGCCGAGAATCACCTGTGACTCATGGCGCTCTATAGATTCTCTAATGTGTGTTGAGCTTCTGTAAAGCTAAATAAGGTTGAGTAAACGTGACCCTGCACATGGTGATCTGATTGAATAGCTGGGTTTGGTGAAGGCCAAGAAGGAAGACCTGCCGTGACCTCTATCTTTCATGAGGAAGTTGGAAGTTGCTATGACGACACCAGGTAATTGAGTATCACAAATAAGGAAAGGGGTGCAAAAAGGTGTGTCAAATCAGGAAAAACATGTTATAAAACAGTAATCCAAAATAAAGATATGATTTGTAGTTTTGGCATCATCCTTTGAATTTAAAGGAGAAATATTTTCAGTTAATCTGATCCTTATTTGCCATACCAGTAATGTGCTTATATCAGAGGATGATGGGGTTTATTTGGTAACAGTTACCACAATGTGGCTTAATGCAATCCAGAGGCATGTCCTGTGCTGTTGCCTGGACTGACACTAAGTCCATGCCAAGCTTCACTCATTCCATTCTATTCACCAATCACAGCAGACCTTCAAAATCAGGACAACCAATGAACAAAGAGAATAAGCATGCCTTCTCCTACAGTAGGTCAAGTTCTGTAGCTAGTTATATGCAGACAAACTATAAATTAGGGAAAGCTTTACCATGATAAAATTGCTCAAAATAGGAACATTTAAGTTTAAATATATATAGTCCTTAATGAAAAGTCTCACTCTGATAGGTGTCACAAAAACATTTTGTTAACAATCCCTTTTTAATGGTATCAAATAGGGAAATTATAGGGGGAGCAAAAGCCTGTTTTATCTGCTCATTCGTAAGTGCCTTATGATGTCTTTCTCAAGAGTTGGTATTATGAACGGGGCTGAAGCTTTGACCTGTCCATTTAACTCCTGTGGCTGGCTGCCTATGATCTGGTAATTGAAATACATACTTTCTTGCTGAGAAAAACTATAGTTAATCAGTCCTGTGGACCTACAGTCCACAGGTGTCTTCCCTCTTCCCATATTTTGAGGCAATACAGGGTATGTTTACATTGGATTTATATTGTAGGTTCCAATGGGTGATGACAGTTAAATAATCTCTCTCAACATACATTCTATTCCTCAACAATCATTGGATATACTAAATGTCATACATTTTTGCCTAAAAAGGAATGCAGAAACTAAGTATCTCAGCTTTAATGCTAAGCAGAATCAGATGCTGTTTGGTGCATAGATTTAAATAAATATGCACTTGAGTTTAGGATTGCAGGGTCACAGCCCAGTAAACTGTAAGGAAAAACTGGATAACCATCTCTTTGCACATACTCAATCGCATGAACTGTCACAACAGCTGCATATGCTCAAGGTGGTGTATTTACAACACAGTAAAACCTTCAATGTTAAATCAACACCCTAAGTGTTAAATTAACACTCTTCAGTTTGTATCCACTGGACCTATATTAACACTGAGAGTGTTAATGTAACACTGTCGTTTTTGCTGTGTAGGTGGGGCTCAAGGAGCGACTGCTAACCAAACATGACTGACAGACAGCGAGACAAGACCTTGCAGGAGAGGGTCTTGACATTCCTTATGTGAGGAGAGTAAACATACAGACACATCCATCACAGGCTTAACTGACACCCCTGCTCATTTACTGGGGTCACTTCCTCTTCTATATTATCCTATCTGCTGTAAATCGTCAGGAACGTAACCAAGGTTTCCTCGGTCTCTTTCAGCAGCCTAGCGGTTTTCTGGTCAGCAGCCAGGGAGAAAACCCTCAACTGTCATTGTGATGAAAATCAAAGTCTTCCTTTGCTTTGTAGATGAAAGTAGTTCTCGTTTAGAAGCATACAAGACTAAAAATACATAGAACTCGTGTGTGTCTGTGGCAATAATCCAAGTTTGACTTCAGTCTCCTATAAGTAGTAGCAGTATGGAAGCTTGAAAAATTCTTTAACTTACTGAGAGTGTGGTCAAACAAGGAGAAACGTAACACTGTACAAACAGAGAGAGAGAGAGGGAGGGAGATGACTGAGCAAGTTGGAAGGAGAGGAGAGGGTTTGAGCATGCAAGAGACTGAAGGTTGCCGTATAGAACAAGAGGAGGCAGTAGCAATAGTCCTTCAGGGCCTCAGAGCGAAAGTCTTTCTGCAAACACTCTCAGGAAGTCAGAGCCGGGTTACTGTCAGTCTGACTGGGGCTTTGCTCAACAGCCTGTGACCAACCAGAGCACACACTCTTCTGCTGCTGCACTATGTATTTACTACTGCTGTCTTTTGCCTGCCTATTCTACTGTATATGTTGAAGTTATTAGGACCCTTGACTTGCAGCAGCTTCAGTGGGGCTTTTGGTGAATTGATACAGCTGGAAAATATTTTATTTTGATTTATGAATCATTGAACTCATTAAGGATTGAGTTTTGTAGTCTTTCAGATAGCTACAGTCATGTTATATTCAAAGAACAGAAGGTGACAAGTATTTTTGCATATACATGAGTAAAGTTTCAAATGTGGTCAATAGCCTATCCTGAATCTTACCAAACCTTCACAGGTGCTGATGGCAGCTGTACCTCGCACATTTGTAGAATCCGTCACGGTGCCAATCAGGTGGCATGCATTATCCCCTGTGGTACGGCGCTCAGTCCGGTTCACACTCCCGTTTCGTCTCTCCAGAATATATTTGTTTGACACCAAATAGTTGTTGACTGTTAGATTGAAAACCAAGTCACGACCCTTGTACTTCACCTTGTAAAAGACGCGTCCACCCAAACGCTCAAGGTCTCGTTTGTGTCTTCCGCCCTCAAAGCGGTGTTGCAGAAAGTGGGAAAGAAACTGTCCATCTCTGTTAACTTTGAATGGGTGGACCACGGACATATTCGAATTGGACTGAAGAACACCACCTGAGGATACATTTTAAAATGCATAAAATGAGAATAGTTGGCCGAGCATAATCCACTCAAGATAAATGGTTGCATTCTATGCATGCAAGTGAAACTGCAATAATAAAAACGCAACATTGTTGCAGATTTGGTAACAATGTGACTGACCTGATTTTGCATCGGGAGAGGGGCTGCCAGGCTGCGAGAATTCGACATGGCTGTCTGCCAAAAACAAAACTGAATGTAGCAGAAAAAGAACCCGGTTCACCCGCGGACATTGCATATTTCATCCAACCAAAATCAAGATATTTAAAGATTCCTAGACATACAAGTAAGGTTTGCGCTATAGTTGCGATGTAGCGACCACCTTCCATCAACGGCCAGCGTCATGGATGAGAAGGAAAAATTAGGCAGCAACGAATATTGCAGAACATTGTCGGGGGGGGGGGGAGCTCCAAGTTTGCGAGGGAGGGGAGGAGTAGTCTAAAGCTTTTTAGTGTCCCGTTTCTTTCCAGGAGCTAAAAAAAAGCAGCGGTGGTACGGCCAACGCATATGGGCAACTCACCCCACACTAACAAGACGCTTAGCATTTTCGAAATCAACGTATGGTTATATTATTTAATGATAAAAATGAACATCCAAATTCGCTTCAATTTTCATTGTTAGTGTGCCATCACTGTTCGTCTCAGCAGTGTGGAATAGTAACTTACTTCCCCTCAATATCCCACCACGCAAGCGTGCAGAGGCACACACGCGCACAAACAATAACAGCCACTGGGGGTTCCAGTCAGGGTTGCCAGGTCAACCAGAAAATACTAGCCCAATGACTGCTCAAAAACAGCCCAAAATGCCTTAAAAATAGCCCAATTTGTTTACATCGCTACTGAGTTAATAATTCCAATACTTTTCCACAATTTACATTGAAATGTATTTTTTTAGCCTAGCCTATTATTAATTTCAACATTTTTATTTGTTCATTCCACAACATGGTTAGCTATATCTTGCCTTTAATTATCTCCATGTACAGGAATGAGTTTGAGGATCAGCAAGAATGAGAGTACCGATGTATCGCAACTTGACAATAACTGAACTTTTGACAATAACTCAACTTGCTGTTCATCTATATCCACAGTACTTTTCTCATGGTGTTTACTGCAACACTTTACCTTTTTTTAATCACAAATACAAATTATTTTATTATTATTTGTTAGTGTTTGAAAAAAATAAAAAGTTTACTTTTTTGCTATTACATACTACGCTT
>JACXGM010003915.1:8631-39738 GCA_016801145.1 Umbra pygmaea | reverse complement strand
GTGAACGATTTAACAGACGTATATTCACGAGTGAACGATTTAACAGACGTATATTCACGAGTGAACGATTTAACAGACGTATATTCACGAGTGAACGATTTAACAGACGTATATTCACGAGTGAACGATTTAACAGACGTATATTCACGAGTGAACGATTTAACAGACGTATATTCACGAGTGAACGATTTAACAGACGCATATTCACGAGTGAACGATTTAACAGACGTATATTCACGAGTGAATGATTTAACAGTTGTATATTTACGAGTGAATGATTTTACAGACGTATATTCACGAGTGAATGATTTAACAGACGTATATTCACGAGTGAATGATTTAACAGACGTATATTCACGAGTGAATGATTTAACAGACGTATATTTATGAGTGAATGATTTAACAGACGTATATTCATGAGTGAACGATGAAACTAATGACCTCCTTCATGTTGCCAGTCAAGTATTGACAGTTGACCCTAAGTACTATTTGGAGCATAATCATAAATGATCATTTAAGCACACATTGAAAACAGGGACTTATGATTAAAACTACAGACTATTGTTTAAAACAATAACTTTCTAAAGGAGCTCAGTATAGCTGAATGCTTTGCTTGGATCATACACACTGGACATCGTGTTCTGTAGTAGTTTCAGTTTCATAACAGTTGCCTAACTAAACATTCAATTTCCTACAAAACTCACTGACTCTTCAAAAAAATATAAAACAGAACAAAGCACATTACTAGTGATCCTTATCTCTGAGCCTGGGGACCCTCAGTAATGCTGGTTATCACCTGGTGTCCCATAAAAATGAGTCCCTGATTCTAGAGAAAACAAAGAATACACTAAGTCCTGAGACCCGTTATGAGTCGCAGCATCCACCCCATAAAAATTAAATCTATAGAAGCCTTATTAAACTGTTTGGCGTGGTCATTCCTTTAGTAAACAAAAAAATGGCGACTGTCGTTAGTTGTCACGGTAACAACATGCAAATCGGTTTAATGCGGAAGTAGGGTGCTAGATCTTTGCACTGGAATGGTACACGTAAAAATGGCTGCCGCTTTGAGCATTCAGCTACATTTATTTGCATTGGAACGGCACTTCTATAGATTTAATTTCTATGATCCAGCCACACTGGCACTCTGCCTTAAAAACAAACAAACGTTGACAACCTAAATTGTTTCAATCTAACTGACGACAGATTTGCATCTGTTATCTATAGTTATTTGTCTTTTACCAATGGTTTGTGGACCGTGACTGCTCGAGGGCTAATACAGTAGATGCGTTCCCAGGTGAGAGGAACACACAAATAATGAAATTACACCATGTTAACGTCAATATAAAAGCTGTTTCATTATTTTGAGCATGGAGACATCTCCACTGCTACTTTCAATGCTAGTCCTTGAATAATATTTTACTGTCACAAAGAGATCCCACTAAAACTACATTTGTCAATGTAAATGTCATGATTCAGCTGAAAAATGTCATTCAGAGCTTTTATTTGCAGAAACAGAAAACCAGTCAAAATAACAAAAAACAACGAAGTGATTTCAGACCTCGAATAATGCAAAGAAAATGTTTCATAGAGAGTACATTTTCCACCAACACAATACTAACATGTTAACTAAGGAAGAGTTCAGAAATCATTATTTGGTAGAATAATACTAATTGTATAAAAAATAAAATAATAATAATAAGGCTTTTATGAATCTTGGCATGCTCTCTACCAGTCATTTACACTGATGTTGGGTGACTTTATGCCACTCCTGGCGCAAACATTCAAGCAGCTCAGCTTTGTTTGATGGCTTGTGACCATCTATCTTCCTCTTGATCACATTCCAGAGGTTCTTAATGGGGTTGAAAGAAGCTATATATCCTGTTCCCCAACACACCTGTTTTTTGGGGCATTTTTCTTGGCACGTGGACTTTAGTTGCAATAAACCTGTGTATGAAAACATGCTCATTGGCTAACCCTCCTTTCCTAGATTAATACAGAGTTTGTCCGATACTGCTAATTAGATTTACATTAATTTAGCAGATGCTCTTATCTAGAGTGACTTACAGTAAGTACAGGGACATCCCCCTGGAGCAACTTACAGTTAAGGGCCTTGCCCAAGGACACAACGACATTTGGCATAGTCAGGGAATTAAACCAACAACCTTCCGACCTCAAATCTGACTCAATGAGCTTCTGCCACTGAGATTTAAAACATCACAACACTGCATCCTTTCTCTTTTTGCACGTGCAAATGCCAGATTGAGTGGTAGTCTTCTTTTTGTACACATTCCTGACCCGATGAGGTCATCTGTATGATAAACACGTGTAGAGTGGCCCACTGCAAGCTGTGATCAAAGCCCTCTGTGATCCACTTCAAACAGGCAGCAGGTGGATGACAACACCTGTGCACTGCTGTGAACTGATACTGGAAGGCCCTGGAAATACGAGTGAATGGGGCAACAGGGATTCTGAGACAGCCAACAGGTAGTGCTCCATAGCATTAAAACAGCGCCAGTGATTTTATGGTCCAGCTGAGCTTGGCCTTGAATTGAAAGGGACTGCTCGCGAGAATGACCGATGGTACATCCAGGGCTACTCGCACAAAACCAACCGTTCAAATGAAATGGTGTGCGTGTGTAACAGAATGCACTCTGGGCAAACATGGACAATGAGAGATTGAACCATTTGGTCTTTGTAGCGATCAGTTTAAACCAAAGGCCTTTTGTTCAGGAGTGAATGTCATCCAGCCAGCGTTTTTTAGGAGAACGCAACCCCGCACTTCCCCTAAGCCCATTCACCATGGCAAACACACAGTTGCCAGCCAGAAATGTTTCTGATTGCAGGTCATTTGTTGTGAGGGAGAAAGTGCAATGTAAGCAGGAGAGAGTGAAACAGGGCTGACGGCCTGAGAGAAACCACCACCAGTGAAAACAACTTACCCAGTCAGAAAAGCACGGCAAACTTTTCAGAGCCTCACGGCCTCCTTATTGTTCCACTTAGCTTTGAATCAAACCCACTCTAAAGCTCCCCTGACCATCTCACTGCTCCTCTTCCGATTATCTCTAATCATTAGTTTAACAATTAGTCCTCCGTGTGTACTGCTGCTGGTTCCTACTCTGTTCCTTCCTTCTCAGGTTAATTACTGCTTCGGACAAAAGTTGAGTATACTGTGCTGGTGGCCAGATTACCCCAGGAGTTAGACAGGCTCACTGACATTTTGTGTGTTGTTCCCTTGTATCTATCAGTGTTAAGGTACACATGCCCAGCTGAACATCAGCAGACTGAGGGTACCCTGCCTTAACATCTGATCTAAATCTGGGATTGGAAGGCCGTCCAACCTCCGCCTCTCCACCGAAAGATCCTCTGGGTTAATAGCATAACTGTCATTATGGACTCATGATTCTGTACCAGATTACACACTCAAAACCTGGAGCTCCTTCCAGAAAGCAGTGTCTATTCTGACATTTGGAAACACAGATTCTGCAGCTGGCTGACAAAGATTCCTTTACATACCAATTACACTGGTAGATAGTTGCTATGAAATTCAATCATTTCATCTTTAATTGAAAAGTTTTATTTACATTTTTATCATATAGCAGATGTTGTTATCCAGAGTGACTTCAAAGTGCATCAAATCAAGAGAAATGAAGTGAAACCACCACAACTATCATTTGAAACAGTTAATGGGAAAAAAATTGCTGGAAAAACAAAATCATACATATAAACATAAAATATTTTTTGCATTGATTTTCTAATACCATGAACAATAGGCCTATCTATTCATTTAGAGCACATCAATACTATTGCTTCTTAAACTGCTTATGAACTCCAGTAATGGGATAATTATCCTTTGAAAAAGGACATATTTATTCACAACAGAGTCGGTGAATTTCAGTAAGGAAAGTACAGTAGAGTTTCATGACACAAGTTTCAAGTAACTAGACTCATTAGACATAAAGTGGTGTCCAGTAATAGCCACCCTTGGTAAACATGAGAAAAACAGGCTTTGAAAAAAGGTATTAGTTTATCATTTAACAAAAATCTAGCCCCCAACTGAAGTAAAAAATTGAAAGGAATTAAGGAAAAATATATTCTTATGATTAAACAAATATTTTTTGTAGGGATGGCCAAGACTATAGCTTGATTCTGTGGTTAGTAAAGCATGTGTTGACTTTGTGGTGTGTTTGGATCATTGTCCTGCTGGAAGATCCAACCTGCTGGAAGTCTAGTTTAAGCTTCCTGGCAGAGCTAGTCAGGTTTGGATTTAACATCTGCTGGTACTTTGAGTCCATGATACCATGTATCCTAACAGGTTGTCCAGGGCCTCTGGAAGAAAATCAGCCCCACAACATCACTTTACTTCCCAACCCGTTTAAAAAAAAGCTCTAGTTTGGTCTCATTCGACCACAGAATCTGGTGCCAATGATGTTGGGCAAACTGTAGATGCCTTCGTTTGAGCACAGAAAAGGCTTTTCTCCAGCTGGGATCCATGGCATTCCTTTGGCCATTCAAAACACCCTCCTTACTGTGGTGCCTCAGAGGGGGGGTCAACATAGGGCCTTTTTACACTATGATATATTTTCATAGCTTTCAGCAACCTTTCCATACTGTTTATATTGTATGTCTCCAGACCGCAATCACGTGTTTGTGGGTGTGTCATTCAAGATGCTTTGAGCTGGGTGCCTGAGCACTTCGATCAGAAACCGGCCCAGCCCATTGACTCACAGTGAAGAATTCCCCTTTCAATACACATTTCTCCTGGGCTGTTAGCAAAGCCCCAGGTGAGATATCTTGTGTGCTACCTCCGGAGGTTGCGTGGAATTCGTGAGAGACTCGCAAGTTTACACACTACAATTGTGTGTCTCGTCCCAACGTCAGCTCGAGCGGATTCGGAAAATGTTGCTGAAATCTATCGAAATCTATTGTAGTGTAAAAAGCCTCAGACACACATCCTCTTCCAGGTTGACTAAAATCTCCAGTTCCTTTAAACGTGTAAATTATTGGGTATTTTCAACTGTTGAGCAATAGGCCAGTTCCTGATTTGTGCAGCTCAACATCCTTTTGTCACAAATCATGACTGTATTCTCAGGTTTTTCCCATAATGATGGCTGACTATGGGAATTTGGGAGGTGTCACCTCATACCACTTAAGCGTTCCTACTCACTAAAGTGAAGAAAATAATGTAAAATATAAATGAGAATGTACTTCAGTTATATTTGATTCATAAGTACTTCTACAGGTGCCAACCATTTTCCCTTTTTCTAGAATTTACCTCATTTCAACCTTCTGCACATTTAACATACTGAACAGTGTTTTCCTATAAATCATCTACTACAATCCCTTCCGTGTGCCTGTGCGTGCGTGCCTGTGCGTGCGTGCCTGTGCGTGCGTGCCTGTGCGTGCGTGCCTGTGCGTGCGTGCCTGTGCGTGCGTGCCTGTGCGTGCGTGCCTGTGCGTGCGTGCCTGTGCGTGCGTGCCTGTGCGTGCGTGCGTGCCTGTGCGTGTGTCTGTGTGCAAGCACATATGCTACATGACTGAGGCTTCTCACTATCACCATTGTAAATGATTAGCACAAACCAAGCATATAACCAAGTCACTGTAGTGTACTGCAGATCTCCCTCTTCCAAAACAAACAGTGGCCACATGGACCATATTGCAAAATCTCATTTACATCATAGTAGCTTCTAAACATTGGTGTGGGGGATCCCAGCCATACTAAGCATGAATCTTTGGGGACGCATGTGTGAGACGATGAGTGAGGGAGCCGTTTCTGAGTCAGCACCCTTGATCAGCAGAAACCAGCAATATACACAAAAAAGGAGAAAATGCTGGTAATAAGAGAACAAAATATTGTAAGATGGCAAGTGTGCAGTCCTCGTGAGAGCCATCAAAGATGTATTTCTGTGAGGAAACACAAAACATGCTGTTTAATTGAACATTTTAAAGTCAACAGTGTGTAGTGATACTAGGATAGTCCCCTGCTGTGTCTCATTTCATCAGGCACCAAATCTCACGCTTTGCCAGAGCAGCTCAGCTTGTTTACTACTGCTGGGAAGAAGAGGCCTGAAGTACTATTAACCTGTCACTGTTTCCCAGCTCTCTAGCACACACTGGGATGTGACCACACACACAGGAAATGCTCTTCTACAGGCTGGGTTTTTCTTTTGTTTTCACTCGGGCCCAAGACGATTGTGAGCTGCTGACTGAGGGTTCAGGTTTCCTTCTGGTCCCTGGTCTATATAGACTGACTCACAAAACGTATCTGCCTCTTTCTGTCTACTTACACATCATTCAAAAGACTAGACATAAACAATAACCTAAACAATAAGCATGAGCCTGAAATACATGTAACTGTTGCAGCATGGAATTAACAGGCGTGGCAATGCAGTGTGACTAACAGTGTTGGGGAACATTACTTTAAAAAGTAACTAGTTAATTTACTTAGTTACATCTCCAAAATGTAACTACGTTACTGTGTTACTTTGTTGAAAGTAACTATGTTATGTTACTGCATTACTCTTTATTGAAAGTAACTAATTAAACTACATTATGTTACTTTTTTAAATGCATTATACATTTGCTTTTTGGTGTGTCTAGTTTTAGTATCATACAATACTCATTGGACAAAAGTATCAATTTATTAACCTTCCCAAGAAATTAATTTAAGTTTAATGGTAAGTTGATTTAATAAAGAATGATTAGTTAAAGAATTGGGGTTAAATTAGTGTTAACTGCCTTGCTCAAAAACAAAATGATAGGTGTGTGTGTGTGTGTGTGTGGGGGGGGGGGGGGGTTGAACCAGGGTCCGAATTGACCCCAATCATGGGCCCTAAACAACTAGGCCACCTTGCCGCCCCTAGATAGTGATTGCCTGATCATGTCGGGTGCAGACTATTGGTAACTTCTGTCTCTGGGCATGATCCAATTGACAATAGACTTCTAATCAGTATTTCTAATGAATGTATGAGTGTTTGTATGTAAAACCAATTTCATCTCAAAGTCTGAGTATATAATAAAATTTAACTCAGTAAAGAAACAGATAAAAAATGTAGTAGTAGTAATTCATGGAGACACAAGGAGAATACATTGAGTGTGCTTTAACCAGAAATACTATAGTCTAAAGGGTACAGTTCAGGGGTCTCTTTTATAAACGTGGCGTATGCACAAAAGAAGGCGTACGCCACTCTCTATGCAATAATTGGGATTTATAAAAAGCAAACTTGATGGGAAAATGTGCGGTCCTTCACGGAAACTCTGACCCATGTGTACACACAAAAACGGGTGAAATGAGAAATGGCGACATCGGTGGCAGTTGGATGAAACACGTGAAACTGTCTGAAACTGCAGACCGTTGTGTAGCTAAACGAAATCGAAATTCTGCCTCTCATTAATAATATGAACATTTCAAGAAAGCCATTCTCACAATCAACAGCCTGTGGTGAAATACAAATAAAATAAAACAAGATTGTAGCCAACGTAAATGCAAATAAAGACACATTTGCAAAAAGAACACTAAAATATGTTCTGTAATTATGTTGGCATGTTATGTAATTCATCCTCATAAATAATACGGTAAACAGAACAAAATCATGTTTAAAACTGATATTCTTGTCGATGTCTCTGTCTGGCGGAGCAGAAAGACAAATATATGATGATAGATCGATAGCTCGATAGATCGATAGATCGATGTGTTCCATCTGATCTTGCGCTGTTAGAAGATAATAATAATAATAGCCTAATAGTGCATTTTATTTAGTGGCACCTTTCATAAGCCGCTTTCCGACCGCAGGGATTTTTGCAGTTCCTAGAACATAACGTTCCTATAACCCTTTTTTTCCTTGTGTTCCGATAGAAGAAATTGCAGGATTATTTAGTTCCTCGCACTGCCGTTCCTATAACCTTTTTAGCTCCTAGTCCAGAGCAGGGTCTTTCCCTTTTTTCCCTTTTCCTAGGTCTACGTTGATTGGTCCAATTGGCCGGTCGCTTCGTTTGTCTGTTGCGTATATACTACATATTATGCTGGAGCCTTCGTCTTTTGTGTTTCTGTGTTAAGTAGCTACTCAATTTCTATGACTCCAGCCTAGTTTTTAAACGCCGTGGTTCGAACTCAGTAGGATATTATCAACACAAAATTTTTTTTTTTTACTGTATTGGATGTCGTTTTCAGCCTCGTTATCTGAACGAACAGCAATCTGCTGAAGGAACCAGGAAAACAACCAGATCATCCGCATAGACATAAGATTATTTACACACTTATCTCCAATCATACACCCAGTGTTACAAACATTAAACTGTGAAATTTTGTTGTATGTGGCGCTATGCTAAAGTCTAGTGGCGACGCGATATACTATCAAAGCCGGTTGTGGTGCTTGCGTCACTGTCTTACCACTCCTACCAGTTCCTATGGCCACTTGACCAATGCGAATGCAAATAGCAAAACTGGTTTTGGGGGAGAGTAGTTAGTAGAACTGTTTAGAAGTGGACTGTTCCTATAACTACATTTCTGTAACTACTTGGTCAGAAAGCGGCTATTATGACAGGATTTCTGGCGACTGGCACTTTCCAGAGGGAATTGGCTGACAGGTCAGGGATCTCAGCCAATCCTTAGCCGGGTTATGCCAGACGTGTTAGGTATAATTATAGGCTTGTCGCATAGTTAGCATACATGAAGTTTCCCGTACACCGCGGGCAAACAGGCAAACACAAACGCAAAATTTGCAGCTATATGTCCGGTTTCCCAAACGTATCAGTGCTATTGACTGCACTTGTGGGCACCGAATGAGGGCACCGAATGAGAATAAAATGCTGTCATTAATCGTAAGCATTTTCATTCCATCAATGTCCAAATAATTTGTGATGCAGACATGATGCTCACTAATTTAACTAATCTTCCTTCAACCTTGGAAGTAGGGATGGGATGATTACCGGTTTCACGGTAAACCACAAAATGTCTGTACGGTTAGTATTACCGTTTAAAATTGAATTTTCATTAAAACAGTCTTTGATTACCGTGATTTTGAAAACTCACAGTAAATCCCGTCCAGCCAGAATCAGTCGGACGCAAGTGCGCGCATGGAACGTTATTTTTTACATGAGAAGTCAAGGCGGAGGTCAGTGACAGCGCTCCGTCCAAGAGGACAAAATCTGAGATGTGGTCATATTTTGGCTATTACATGAGTCCTGAGGGCAATTTAATCAAGGATGGGCACCTGTCTGCAGAGGAATGTTGCTGCAAAAGGGGTAAACATGTCAAATTTGTCATCTTCATGACAACCTGCCACTGTATAGCGAATGCATAAACTTTTACTTCAATACCAAAACTAACTTGGGCAAATAATTGGACAAACAATATTGATTCAAGATGAAATATTTAATTATCTCACTTGTAATTAATGCAAAGTATCCGGATGATAAGTTTAACAGCAAGTAGATTTGAGCCAAGATGAACGAAAATATTAAGGGTGACATTTAAGGGATAATGTATTGTATTAATTCATAGTAAACATAGTAAACAGAAATAATTTCAGGGACATAAAATATTGAATGTGATTAGTGTTCGCAGATCCTTAAAGTCTTAAATAGCCTTAATATTGTTTTCCAGAATTTTCGGTCTAAAACTGTCTTTTAAGTCTTAAATCTAATTTTCTAAAGTCTTAAACAATTGCGGCAGTCATGCTATTTTTGTTCCATAGTATTTTGTCAAAAGAAGCCATAAACGCTTTTTCTGTGCAACATTTTACTTAGCAACAGCTGCCAGATTACAGTAATAGCAGGTGAATGCGGGAATTCATAATGATATCACATCGGATAATAGGCTTTAGTACTAAATGGTAGACTATAGTAAAATAAAAAGTGCTTATAGCTGCTAATTGTATTTGTTGTTTGTTGATTATAAAACTTGTTGAAATGTTTTGAGTGTGTGTGTGTGTGTCAGTTTTATTTACATTTCCATCTAATTTTAACAAAACCGTGATAATATTGATAATCGTGATAACTTTGGTCACTATAATCGTGATATGAAATTTTCATACCGTCCCATCCCTACTTGGCAGACTTTCCCGATAAAGCGCTAGATGCTTTTTGACATTGACTTTGATGTCTGACCCCTTTTTTTATATTTCGGCCATGGTCCAACTATCAGGCGGTGTCATAGTGTTTACAAACTTTTGCCACTCCAACGTCTTTATGGCATTAGTAATGGCCACACTGTGCCCTTCAAGCAACATTTTCCTCCTCTTTTACACCTCGCCAACAATAATTTCTACTTCACATTGAGTGAAGTTTTTTTTTGGTTTTCCTCTCTTTGTTTGCCATGATTTCTCAATCAATGAATATTAATTTCGGGGCGTTTCACTGACTATTTGGGGACAATTATGGGCGTGACATGCAGCCGCAAAGGCTGCGCCACATTTAGAGTTGATTGTGATTTATAAAGGGAAAACGGCGTAGGACGTGTTTTATAAATCTGAATATTTCTTTGCATACGCACTTCCTATATTTCGTTTGTACGCCACTTCTGACGCAAATCCACTGCAAAGTTTTATAAATGAGGCCCCTGATCTGTTGGATGGCAGAATTATAGGCATTCTGAATGTGTGTTTATTGGCACATATACCCACGTTCTGAGTGCATGTTACTTGAATCCTTGCACACCTTATGCATGTAAAAAAAGTGGATATGACCATAATATGCCTTCTCACATGTTAAAGCACATTTTCTGTGACATTATGCACATTTTCAACACCTGTTTATCGGAATACCCAGTGACAATATAACTTGAAAATGACATACCTCCACTCGTTGTAGACGCCATAATAGAAAAAAAACATATTGGTCCAAAACGTCTGAGTGAGACGAACGAGGACAAGCTTTCCATTTTCTTCCCACTCGACAGGCGTTTGCACTTGGCGCACAGCTCACAGGTCACATTTATTTATCCTCCCTACTTTTTGCTAGTTTTGAAATAATGTGAATATTTCCACCTGTTGAAACGTAGGCTATGTATTCTAATATTTTGTTAACCTCCAATCTGCATTATGCATTTCAATTTAAGAGCGAGATCTCTCCTTTTTTTGATTGGCATGAAGGCGCACTAATGAAATACGGATTTATAAACAACAACGGATAAGAAATTATAAAGTTGTGTTCTAAAACAGAAAAGGTGAAAATATAATGTAAACGTTACTAATTTTCTCATTATAAATGTAACTAGCAACAAATTCCTTGAATTGTGAAAGTAACGCGTTAGGTTGTAATGCGTCTGACTACTGTAACGCATTACAGTAGTCAGACGCATTACAGTAGTCTACTAAGTAACGCATTACAGTAGTCAGACACATTACAGTAGTCTACTAAGTAACGCATTACAGTAGTCAGACGCATTACAGTAGTCTACTAAGTAACGCATTACAGTAGTCAGACGCATTACAGTAGTCTACTAAGTAACGCATTACAGTAGTCAGACGTATTACAGTAGTCTACTAAGTAACGCATTACAGTAGTCAGACGTATTACAGTAGTCTACTAAGTAACGCATTATCCCCAACACTGGTGACTAATGAGTCAATTAATTCTGAAAAGGCAAAATCCTTCACAAACAGCACATCCCTGAGGCAGCTTATTCTATTGTGATATGAAAAACATGTCAACCCCATTCAAGAGGGTGATTATTCACGTACATAATCACACAAGCAATAACTGAGATTTAATAATCTTCAATAAACATTAGGTCATCTCTGCCAAGCAGGAACAAATAGCCAACAGCGGTGGTTGCTAAGGCGACACTTGTACACAGACAGAACGGGCAGGGGGGCATCAATCACCCCTGGCATCACTATGGTGGCCTGTGAGGTGCATTATTCAGCTCCAACCCAAACAGAAGAGATGGGTCCTAGGAGCTGAATGGTGGGATAAGTAAGCACATTTCAGGGGAAACTTGTATTGATTCAGCTGCTATGGAATATCCAGCTGCAGTCCTGTTTGCTCTGGATGCTTTTTACCCACGAGGGATGTGTGTGTGTGTGTGTGTGTGTGTGTGTGTGTGTGTGTGTGTGTGTGTGTGTGTGTGTGTGTGTGTGTGTGTGTGTGTGTGTGTTAGTCAGTGTTACCTTTGCTTACAGCCAGTCTGTCACAGAGGCAGAGACGGCTTCTACACTGGGCACACAGGATGAGGTTAAAGTTAACTGCCTCAAGTTAAGAACAACAGTTTTGTCCATTGTTGGCTCTGGGATTCGATCTAGCAACTATTAGCACAGGTTCTTTGTTCAATGCCAATCTCGGCTATGATATGTGCATATCCTTAACAACTCTGCCTCTACCCCTGTTGTTTTACCTATTCAACTCCCTTGGCCCTAGATCATAATTGGTTTTTCCCTTCAATTAGTGCCCAATTAAAACCGAGACTCCGAGGTGAAGGGAGACCCTAACCAATTAGTGACCTAATCAATCATTCAGGTACAAGGTCAAAGCTAAAACCTGCAGAAACGAGGCTCTCTGTGGAACCAGACTGACATCAGCACTCTAGACACTCATTCTGCCACGTTAGCCCACAGCCTGAATCTCCCTGCTTCACCTGTACATCATCTGTTTTCTTGCCATGTCCAGTATCTCCAGTATCTGCCCAAAGGCCAAACCAATAGAAAGTCAATACCTTAAGCTTTGGAAACTCAATACAAGGACTCAGAGCTATGGTTTCATGTAGAACAGGTTGCTCACGTACCGTTGGCTAGCATTTGAAAAGCGACTTCTCAACTCCAAACTTCAGAGCTATCCTCTCTTTTAATCCAAAGCCCTGAAGTGACACTGTGAGTCAAGCATCTGCTGTGGATTTTGTGCTTGCTATTGTTTGGGGACCTCAGTGAAGGGAGAGACACGGAGGGAACGACGACTCATATGTCAGCTACCTCACCGACCAGACCACCTCCTTCCCTGGTATGGTGGGCTTAGCCTGGGCTAGTCCTGTTCAGGCAGGCCCTTGTTCTTCACAGTTGGTGCACTTTTGTTAAAACAAAATACTCAGATCCTGTGGTTAAAAAAAATCCTGCATGTCTAAATCCACAAACAGTAATTACAGAGAGTTTGGGGGTGCAGAAACAACTGATAGTATAGCAAACATGCTAATTCTGTATGAATGTTTGTTTTCATTAAGGTAAACACTCATTGCCATTTACTGACATTAAATAGCAAAGGAAACCTGTCAAGCGTTAGCTGAAATATGTACTGTAAAAACAAAATGACAACAGGTAAGTCACGTAAATGGCAGAGAAGTCTGTGAATAATGCCCAAAGGCCATGATAAGTGTTTGATGTAAGAGGCTGCGTATGACTGCTTTTCCCGGGAAGAAAATATGTAGGTTTCGGGTCACCGGAGACGAAGCTAGCAGCTCTGAGAAGAGCAACATGATGTGTTCAGTCTAAAGATCGTGTGCCTGCCCACGTTCACATGGAATAGAGCTCTACAAACAATGTACAACTGTATGTTTGTTTTAGTCTGTCTCAGGTTCAAGTTCAGTTTTTAGTCACATGCACAAGAGACATAGATGTTACTGCATGTACAGTGAAACACTTGTGCCTGAGTGTATGTGCGTGTCTGCCTAGCGATGCAGGCCAGATGCAGGCTATAGACCCTAGACAGTGTGACTCTGCTCTTGGCTCATCAGCCGTCTGATCCTGACCCTCTACCACCTTGAGGTTCTGCCCCCCACTACATTGCTTGACTTTTCCCTGACCATAGGACTGAGGGACCAAGACCTAGAGCCATCCAGGGTGCCCCTTTCTGCCGGTCTACACCACCAATGCCGGGACACTGTGGCCTCAGGGAGCCTAGAGAAGAGGGTTTGCAAGTCTGTGCACACAACTACAGATGAGCTGTTTCCAAAGTTAGATGAAATACAGGTGAAAGTTAATACGGTAAATGACCACCTCCTTTACTCAAGTGAAACCAGGAATGTTTCAGCATGCAGTATTGCTGACAGAAATCTCAATGCGCTTCAGCCCCACTGCTTAATTTTATGAAATCCTATGAGCAGTATGGAGTGCAATGATGTCCCAATTAAATTTCTAACATTACCTTCTAAGCTTTAAAGTTACTTAACATGCTCCAAAAGAAAGAAATATTCCGTTTCTGTGGCATACTTGAAAAGGTTACTTCAGGAAAGTTGGTCGCCAAAAACTATGATAGAAGCAGATGTACCTTAGGAATTATAACTAAGCTAATGGTCCAATGGTCACTAACAAACATATCTAGCCAAGCCATTTAATAATCCGTTATGAGGGACAGACTGACCCTTTCTTTATTTTTATTTTTTTTACCGTTACTTAACAAAGTAAGTTGACTAGAAACAAGTTCTTATTTACAGCAATGACCTGGGAGCGATTAGGGTAAGATGCCTTGCCCAAGGACACAACAACATCTGTCACATTCGGGAATCGAACCGGCAACCTTGTCACAACAATTCTGCCTCACTAACCACTGAGACATCTGTGCCCCGACTCTCAGTGGATAAGGGTAATATTACCTAATAATCAGCAAGATGTTGTCACAAGTAGGACAAGGCATATCATAGTCTCAAGACCTCTCTGTCTCTTCAATCTCAAAAATACTTTTTTCCACATAACCCAAGGGCAACCATGTCTAAATTCCATTATCTCCCATTATGAATGTAATTTCTCATACGCAGGCTGAGAATGAAGAGAACATTCTTCCCCCATGGCTGAAACCCTAATCACACCAGACACCTTTGGAGTGCCTGACTACCCATCACCATGGTAACAAAGTGGTGTGACTTGCAAGGTAGCAAGACTGTGTTTGTAAATAAATACTGACATTTCCACAAGCGTTAGAGTACTTTGGTTTGACAGTGACAGAGCCCAAAGACAACAGATTAAATAAAAAATATCTTAAAATCGGTTATTATGGCAGTGCTATGTAAAGACCGCCTCGAAAGTTGTCAGTAACTTTTAGAAAACATGATCAGTAAATCAGCTCTTCTAGGGCAAGTGGCATTGTCACAGTGTGAAGGATCGTGTGCCATTTCTCTTTGGAAATACAGGCTACCTTGGGGGCTTCATTATCGATTAGATCAGAAAAAAATAAATGATTCTACTTTAATCAGAGCATCCAGTGTGCACTATGCACAGAGAAGGAATTGTGATAACTGCATGTAGTACCGTAGAAATCTATTATGCCATACAATTTTTTAATGGCAGGGTAAATTAGTGATTTAACCATCTCACCAGTAACTGAACGTTGGTAAACCTATCCATGCAATATAGGTACCATAACTGTTTCCAAGGTTCTTGCTGTAATTGACAGTGGTTTCAGTCAACTATCCCGGTAAAATGTAAATATGGTAAAAAACTACAAAACTATAATATACAGTACACTCAGCCGGCGCGATTGATCCCATGCCTACCAGTTTAAATTTAGATTTCTACTCATGATCTGCAGACCATAGCCAAAGCATTCCTTTCTGGCATAGTCAATTTTGACGCAAGCAAAGTGCACGGACCCTCAAGGGTGTGGACATTCCACCATGTCAATCCCAATGGAAGAACAACATGTTTCTTTGTGGACAGCCTCAGGTGATACACTCATTAATCAGCCTCTAGACTCTCTGCCATGCTGTGATTGACGCCATCTCCGTTAGAACACCCAGCAGTACAGCACATAACAACAGACCTCAATCAGCAGAGAGCACAGCACACTAAGGAGGTAGGGGGCTTCAAACAAACAAAATATGTCTTGGTCTGAAAAACATTACATGGGAATCATTACATTTTCCTTGTAAATTGTACAACTGTATACTCTCAACGTAACCTCTACCGTATCCTTTAAATTTAGACTGGGCTGTCCATTCCTGATCAAACTTCTGCCATTTCTCTGCCCCTCCCTTTGTTGACCACAAAAGACGACACCTCGCAGGATGTGGGGTCTAGCCTGCCTTTGAGTGGAGTCGGCTAGGGAGGGTAACCAGAGAGGCACAGCCACTTCCATTCAAGACTCAGCCTGTAGCTCCAAATTCCCTGACAGGGGGTGGTTTAGAGTAATAAAAGGGTAACCACCATTAAAGCCCTGAGTAGGACACTGCATGGTTTGGCGTCTAGATGAGAAGGTAAGCTACAGTACTCCTGGAGGCAGCAGCTCCTATTTCCCTCTTTTCGTGTCTGGACCAATACGCTTGGAGCTTTGGGAGCGATGTGTGACTAAATACTGAGGGAAGCGTAGAGGTAAGGAGACTGTGTAAGCATACACTTCTAAGGGTTAACGTATGGTTAATCCTGAAACAAGAGCAGATTAAAAGGCCTGTCACTAGTTTGTCCCAGATCATAATTAAATTCTGCATAGAATATTTATAAAAGCATGTTCTATGGAGTAGCATGGAAAGTAACAACAAGCCTGTGTAGATGACGCAAGGTCTGTGACAACAATGGTGTCTTTCTTTGACACGAAAGCCTTTTAAACGTCCTTTCCTACTCTTCACTACCCCATCACCACATTCCTAATGTACACAAAACTGAGACAATGAAAAACGAAAAAGCACAAAACATTGTCCAACGTTTATATTTGTTACAAACCTAGAAGCATTAGAGGATTCTGCTTCCAAACTCTGGAGTATTTACGGGAAAACTGGCTAATTTTAAGGAACACCAGATTGAGGAAAAGCACTTCTTATCTTGAAGAGGCAGCTGTCTGGTAGACCGAAGCAAAGCACAGCTGGACGTTCATCGTTTACATGTTCTTACATAGTCAGAAGACAAACACACACATAGTCTACCAAACACACAACACCACACAACCACACACAGACACTTCTTGGGTCTAAAAATAATGTTAAAAATCTTCTGTGAGTGCGTAGTGGCAGTATTGACTTTCACATTATCGACACTGGGAAACACACTGTTCAGAGCAAGCAGAGTGTATTTGTATTGATGCTGTTTGTTGGTCTATTACTCTGTCTGTGTGTGTTTTCTAAGAATCTCAGTTACAAATTACTACAGTGATCTACTTAACAGCCAAAAAGTCTTATAAGTTAATGCAACAGAGTTTTAAAAGATTACCCAGGTTGACAAAGTATATATACAGTTAACAAATCAGTTTTTTTGTAAAAATGTACAGACTTTCAGCTGTTTGCAATAAACAAATCGAACAAAAGCAATTGAACATCTCAACGCGACAAATGCATCAAGTGGTTTACCCAAATTCAATTGCAAATGCCACTGATAACAACTTCTTCAGTCTCAAAATAATTCAACCCCTTAATGGCACGCCTCTTTAGTACTTAGTAGAGCAACATTCTGTGGTTATGACCTGCTGCAAACGAGATGCATAGCCAGACACCAGCCTCTGGCAGTGTTCCTGAGGAATCTTAGCCCATTCCACATGAGCAGTGGCCTCCAGTTCTGTAATATTCTTGGGTTTGTGTGCTGCAACCGCCTTCCTCAAATCCCACCAGAGATTTTCTATGGGGTTTCTATCAAGTCAGGTGACTGATGGCCACTGTATAATCTTCCAGGACGGGGGTCCACAAAGTAGTAGGCTAAGTCGCTGCATTGCACGACAGTCTACGTCATGATAGTCATATATTCAAGCCTGACTATGGGTTCTCTGACTTTCCCTGGGCCTCCTGCACAAGGCAGCGCAAATTGGCATAGCGCTGTCCAAGATGTGTGTTAGATGAGTCAGATTATGTATTCTTCCATGTCCCTCTCCAGCGACTCATGTCCAGATCGGGCGCCTGTGGGTCCGTTGGTGAACTTAATCATCCCGTGCATGATCCGATTAAAGTCTTCAGTGTTGGAATCGCAGTGCCAAAAAAATAAATAATCGGTGGGTAGGGCAATATGTAGTTTGATGAACTATGTGCATGCATTTTGCCATCCCACAGATCTATGCAGGGAGTTGCCGAGCTGCCGACATGACGTTGTCTTCTAGGATTATCTGATTCTTCAATGAATCCATCTTGCATTCCACACACTGCAGGGTTCTTGTGCCAGAGGATGCAAAGCAGCCGGAGAGCATCAAGAGTACTCTATTCAGCATATGCTTCATTCTTCTTCCTCCAGACATACTGCTGATCCATCGTGCTGAAAAGTTCCAGTTATGGTTCATCGCTTCACAGAACAGCAAACTTTTCTTGTGCTGTTGGGTCAGTAGTGGTGTACGTCTTGGAGTTCTGGCATGGAAAACTTCTGTGTTTAGTACGCACCTTACTGTGCTCACTGAAACCTCAGTGCCTGTTCCCACCAAGACTTGCTGCAGGTCTTTTACTCTCACTGGTTTAACACAACCTGCCATGTCAGAAATCTGGTTGCAGCCATTGATAGCTTCCCTGTTCTGCCCTGTCCAGTTAGTGAAACCACCTTTCCCTTAACTCTAAACTTTAGAACTATGTTTCCAACAGTGTCTCTGGGAACATTTAGTGCCTTCCTAATCTTTTTTGTGTCCTGTTCCTTGTTCGTTCCTTGTTTTCTCGTCCTGTAACGTTTTAGACTTCTTTTAACTTTAACTTTTAACTGCCATGTTTCTCACATGCAGTCCAATGTGACACTCAACAAACACCTAGCCAGTTCATGTATTTCATATGTTCCAGCTCAACTAATGAATCCCTTGATTAGTGGCATCAGGTGTGCTTGAGACAACTGTTTTGCATATTTGGGATTTTATTCAGGGGATTGAATAATTTTGAGACTGGCAAAGTAACTCTGAGTTGCATTTTCAGTTGGCTTTGGGGAAACCACTTGATGCATTCATTGTATTGATCTATTTCAATTACTTTTGTTTGATTTGTTCATTGCAAAGGGCTGAAAGTCTGTACATTTTGGCAATACACCAGATTTAAAATGGGGGTTGAATTATTTTGATTGCAATTGAACATCCAGATTATAAAATATAATCTAACAATAAACTGTAGAACTGTATTGTCAGTGCAGATCAATAGCATGTTGGCATCCAAACACTCAGCAGATCACAATCACATTTCTTACAGAGGCAGAAAGAGATGCTGAAGTGGTCCTCACTCTGCTCAGGCAATCTACCCACTAACCATCCACAGTAAAATAACACAGGGATCACTCTAAAAAGGGATGCATTCACAACTGAAAGTTACTTTATATAGGAGTACCGGCTATATTAAATAAACAGGTTTAATGTGGTGTTTTTCTAGAGTACTGGACCAGTCATTCGCAGCTGTCTCCTAGACCAGTTTGCATGGTTCCATGAAATGTACCTTTGATCAGGCTCCAGCTCCACTAAAACACTCAGTCAAATAACACAGGCCAGTGGACATACATCACCATCCGCATCCAGGCAGCCCTCAGACTTTTGATCTGTTTGAAGACGGCACTGTTGACAGTCTAAGCAGACAGAGAGGTTTTCTGAGGAAAAGCAGCCTTCTTTTCCCGCCTCCTGACTGGAGTTGTGACGGCTGAGATAATCCCCTTGTAGAGAGCTGCTTCAGGCGCATGTAAACATGACTGGGAAAAAGGTGAAGCAGCAGCATCTCTAATCAGAGGCGTGGAACCGACTACGCAGCCAGGACCTGTGTTTTACCACACACAGACCTCAGGACATCTCTCATACAAAACAAGTCTCACATCAATGCCAGGTCTGGCGATTTACTAGCCTGGGAGAACCCAGACGGACTTCTGGCAAATTTAGATTTGCTCTGCAAGTCAGTCTGGCCAAGAGCCCTTTCAAGCCCATTTCCAATTTTTCCAAATCGAGGCACCAATCACAACCGCTGAGGCGGGATTTATACGATGACGATAGCGCAGCTTTATACTGTCATTGTTTAAAGCAGACAATTTAAACGATTGCAGCTGCAATGGAACATCCGCAATATCACTCGTTCGAATCAGCTATCGCGTCTGTTTAAGCGATTTTAACGTTTCCTTTTTGTTTAAAACCAAGCAAATAATTACACTCGAAGCCTTCATATCTAAAAAAAAGATGTTGTCGCGGTCTTGCCGACTCGACAAAAGTCTGATATATCCAATTGTGCCGAGAAGCATTTTAGCGGCGTTCGTTGGTGACGCCCCTTTGGAAATGGGCTTGCCCAGACCCACTCTCAGTCAGAACTGAGAAGGGTGCGGTGTTAACCAGGCTAGCGATTTACTCTATATCCACATCCCAGTTATCCTGCTAAACCTGCATAAATGAGCATGTGCAAGAGACATAAAGGGAAAGACTCAAACATTTTAACTTTGACTAGAAAATGAAGACTACAAAACAAAGAAGACTACAAAACATTGTTTAAATTGGAGGGTTAAACATTTCTGTCTAATTACAATGTTCTCTACTTGCCACTTGCTTGCATTTGCTTAAAGGAGAATTCCGGGCGATTTCAAACTGTAGCTCTGTTGTTTGCATATCAGAAGTGCTGTCCGTAGCTTTAATAACTCAATCTGTATTGCCAAAAACGTGTTTACATTTTGCTGCCAATAGACAACCATTACACATTCACGGGGCAAGTTAAAAAGCATGCTTTGAGCCACAAACATGTTCAAAATGTAATTACTAGTCCATATCCATTTGCACGGATTCCTTATAATAAGCACAGCAAGTTTGAACAAATACGTTTGTGTACATACCTCAGTTTATTTCCCATTTTTCAGTGAAGTCCACACTAGTCGATTGTCGAAGTCAAACAATTCAATATTCCAAAACGTATTTTTTCCCCCCAAAAAATAAACTATTTGCGGTAGTTATGTCCAAATATTCTAGCAAGTCGGCCAGGTAATCTGACACCGCTTCCTCAACAGTGTTGCGTAGTTACCTCTGCTCATGCGCGATAACTCTTGAACTCTTGGGAGCTGTAAATGCAAGTGTCAGTTTACACCCGATCAAAGTAGTTTATGGATATAACCACAGCAAATTGTTTTTTTGTGGAAAAAATACGTTTTGGAATATTGAATTGTATGACTTCGACAATCGACTAGTGTGGACTTCACTGGAAAATGGGAAATAAACTAAGGTATGTACACAAACTTATTTGTTCAAACTCGCTGTGTTTATTATAAGGAATCAGTGCAAATCAATATGGACTAGCAATGACATTTTGAACATGTTTAGTGGCTCAAAGCACGCTTTTTAAATACCCGTGAATGCGTAATGGTTGTCTATTTGCAGCAAAATGTAAACACGGTTTTGGCAATACAGACTGTTTGAGTTATTAACGCTACGGACAGCACTTCCGATATGCAAACATCAGAGCTACGTTTTGAAATCTCCCGGAATTCTCCTTTAAAGGAACACTGGTAAATGGCATCAGAGTTGTCACAATAAACCCCAACTCACATCGAAGCACTGACAATTAGCTTAACATCAACTGTTTGTGACAGAGCGATTACAGAGGGCAGAGTAGGGGCATCACAACAATCCCAGAAGGTGCATCAGGACAGCAGGTCCGCCATGAGATGTGAGAGTGGGTCTGGGCAGAGTCTGAGAAACAGCGGGTCAGCAGAATGGGACTGGCTAGGGACTGGGTGTAGAATGACTCAACACATAGCAGCTTATTCACACAGGCTTATTCTCCTTTAGGAAGAATGTTTCAACAAACAGGTTCTGGTTGAACTTGCAATCACACTCACCATCTCCACATCAGAAACAGTGAAGCATTGGCTCCAACTAGAGGAGAAGTCTGCTCGCTAATGTTAGGCAAAGCGCTCTTCAAAGAGCCAGCTCAAAAGAGTCACACTCACACATTGGTTTACAACCAAATATTTGCATGCATTTTATACTCGCTGCTTTTCAGGCATACCTTTAATTGATGGACACGGGGTAAGTGACAGAGGTCCCAGATCATGTGAAGGTTGCAAAAGCAGAAGACCACCACCATCCAGACTGATGAAACAGAAGACCACCACCACCTAAACTAGTCAATCAGAAGACCACCACCACCTAGACTAGTGAAGCAGAAGACCACCACCACCCAGACTGGTAAAGCAGAAGACCACCACCACCTAAACTAATTAATCAGAAGACCACCACCACCTAGACTGGTAAAGCAGAATACCACCACCACCTACACTAGTGAAGCAGAAGACCACCACCACCTAGACTGGTAAAGCAGAAGACCACCACCACCTAGACGAGTGAAGCAGAATACCACCACCACCTAGACGAGTGAAGCAGAAGACCAGAATTGGCGGCTAGGGTGACATCTGGTTGGATGAACCATGTGCGCACCCCTCGCCATCCCACAGATCTGTGCAGGGAGTTGCGAAGCTGCTGGCAAGGCAGGATTAGAGAAAATTGGGAGGGAAGAAAATTTGGAAGAAAATAACAAAATAATAATAAATAAATTATTACCACAACACACCCACCCAAGACACGCCTGGGACACGCCCACGACACACCCACGACACACCCACGACACACCCACGACACACCCACAACACGCCCACAACACGCCCACGACACACCACAAGCCTGCTGTTAGTTCAGTCTCACTCCTGTGGCCAAGGCAGCCTGTATTGATTTTTAAGAAACCATCGGTATAATCCGTGGAGAATACAAAGACTGAAAAAACCAGTCATGACACGAGAGGCCAGGGGATACTAGAACAATATCATCCCAATTTTCAAAGACTTAATCTGGGCTCAGGTCTGAGGAAATGACAGAACCTCCGCAAGTATGGTCCCATTCCCAGGTAATTACAGTGGAAGACAATATGGAGAAACTGACAGTCGATCACATCCTGTCTCTTCCTGTGACTGGCCCAGGGCCCACCCTCTTTTCCATAGCAACATCTGTCTCTGCGCCATGAAATATTCAATTTCTTATCACTATTCACTTACAACAAATCAGTCAGCCTGAACGTTAGTTTGGCTTTCAAATTGTTAAAATGCATTGATATGTCAACATATGTTAGACAGTGAATATTGGGCCACAAAAGTAGAGAACAAAGTTGGCGTTCGTAGAAAAGAGACACCTGGCCACATTGTGTATGGTAGTAAGTGTTTAGAAAGAGGAGGATATCATCTTACAGGCCTTGGCAACTGTACTGTAGATAGCAGGTAAGTATTTCCCTGTGTGTCAGTCTCCCACAGACCCATTAGTCCATGAGATAGGCCTGTCTCTGCTCTACACCATCAACCCTGTGTACACAGCAGCATGCACTTCAACATGGAATCAGACCTCCGCTGTTCACGATCACTTTAGATTATTAACATTACTGCTTTGAGAGTAAATTGACTGATATTATTAAGTGTATTATTTTATTGTCCAAAAGTATCCTATCCCTCCTACAGGATTCAAAGGCTCTGGGAAATATATCAAAATACTGTGGGGAAAAAAACATTCTTCCTAAATGTCTTGTGATGTTTAAAGTTTCTTAAATCGACTTGAGTCTTTCACTTCAAAGTAAGAACAAAGACCAAACCAGCGTAATAAGTGTACAGACGGGGCTATGCAGGCACAACGCTGCTTCGCAGACAACTACCTTGGGGTGGTCAGAGTTTGACCCAGATCTCAGCATCTACGTCTGGAGCACCAGCATGGGCAGTGCAAATTGCTACAGACTGTCTGGAACGGTACACAGGTACGTAACCGTACCGTACGATACAGGGTGATATTCAAGAGTTCGCACATGAACCCGAATACATAGAACATTAAATTATAAATAAATGACTAGCAACTGTATTTTTAATATTTCTTCAAAAAAAATATTAATATGAATATACATATGAGCCTTTGCATACTTTTTAATCAACACACAGGGCTGCAGCTATTGATTATTTTAGTAAGTGAGTATTCTACTGATTATTCCATCGATTAATCAAGTAATCAGATAAGAAATACTTTTGGTTTAATTGAAGAGCAATAATACACAATAGTTTTGTTTAATTTTGGAAAAAGCAACATTTGTATTGCCTACATTGCTTACAATATCGTCTCTCAAAAAACTAAACATATTTAGTGCAATTAAGTGCCATATTACATTGATTTTAAAGAAAACATTTTCTGAAATGCAATACTACCTCAAACTAAGGCATACATTAAACATACATAAACATTACGTTAAGTTATACAACTTCACTTTCAGAACTACAAGTTTCAACCTGATATATACCTGTATATAAGCCTATATGTAAATATTTGTTATGCCGCGACCTATTTGTACTCAGAGGTCGGAAATTCCGAGTTCCTAGTCTGAATTTAACTCGAACGCCCACCCAAGTGGGAAATTCCTAGTCGTGAAGTCGGAGATATTTCACTACCCCCAAGTTCATTTTCCAAGATGGCAGCACCCTATATCAGTAAATAAAAGTTGTTGTTAATGTTCATTTTTAGTAATAATTTTATTTGTTTTTCACGAAAATTGACGTACACACAGTACTGTCCAACTGTTGTCCCTGGACATGTTACTAAGGCGTTAGAAGGGGTGAAAACACAACAAAATGTGTTTTACCAACTGGTTTTGCTAAAAATGGCTAGTTGTATGCTACTTGTATGGCTGACTTGTTTTCCCACTTCGGTAACTGGGATGCAATCAACTTGTTTTACTCGGGTGTGACGTCATTCCCAGTTCCGACTTCCCACTTCTGAGCCAAATGGAACGCAGAACTATACTCAACCCATTTTCATTTATATATTTGATTACAATGTCACACATTTCTGTTACACTTAAGCTAGTAGATCGTTAATCAGTTGTTTCTCCATGACGAAAGAGAGAGAAATTGGTGCGCAACAATTAGCTGTTTTTCCGAAAGGATAGTCAACAAGTCGGCTCTTTAGATCAAATTGTGGTCACCACTATATATTTTCTTTACATTTATATGCAAAATGGGTAGTTCTACCTCTCCAAAGAGCAACTTCCATCTGAGGCAGGCTCTACCTTGGAGTTCAGTTTCATCGTCTGGTGAGGTTGCAGGAGAACACCATCCTGGAGCTAACGCCACTGACAGACATCCTCCTGCAGACTTCCACACAGGCCCGGTAGCCCCAGACTTCCACACAGGCCCGGTAGCCCCAGACTTCCACACAGGCCCGGTAGCCCCAGACTTCCACACAGGCCCGGTAGCCCCAGACTTCCACACAGGCCCGGTAGCCCCATACTTCCACACAGGCCCGGTAGCCCCAGACTTCCACACAGGCGGGCCTCTAATGGGTGTCCAGCTGCCTGCTAGGGCCTACAACTTAGTCCATGGGAGACCGCAGAAAAACACTGTTCACTCTTTCAAGCACAATACTTCTAAATCCGCCCAGTTTGGAAACAGAGGATGGGAAAGAGCTGGCGGTGGCCACATTTGAATGTATTTTTATGTACAGCAAAGACAGAGGGAACCTCCTTATGGTTTCCCACTATAATCAATCAGGCTTAGAGAATACAAAAGAGACGAGGCCTTTGGCTGACATTTCATTGACCGCTGCTTTTTAAAGAGCAGCTCCCCCCTCTTGTTTCTCCTCACTACAGTCCTGGATGCCTGGCTTAAGGGGTAACCTTTGGCTATTCATTAACGTTGCAGTCGGTTTTAAGCCTACTTTTTCACAGGTCAAGAGGTCAAGGTAGAAGAAAGCAGGATTTGGGAGAAGAGAGTAAGTTAATCTCCTGTCCATCAGGAACGAGTGCAAACTAAGGTGTTCATTGTCCAGTTGTTTCACTGCAGGTAACAAAAAACTGCCAAAACCTTTTTAATAAGCTATGAAATTAAACCTTCTTGAAGACCCACATTGTTTCCTTCCTATTCAGAAGCAATTTTAAATAGCAGCTACAACAATTGACAAGCATCACTAGAGAAATAATAAGTGATTGTTCTTTTTCAACTATTTTAGACATGAGAGTAGGAGAAAATATGGGTAATCTCATAGACCAGTGGTTTTCAACCCTCTCTTGGGGAACACCCGATGTATAAGGGCTTCATTAGTGAATCTTGTGAGCTAGTTCAGCGGCTACAACTGAACTGTGGAATGTCGAGTGTGCCGAGGAGAGGGTTGAAAACCACTGCCATAGACCAGTGTTTTTCAATCTCTGGGTCCCAACCCACGGGTGGGTCGCGAGAGATTGAAATTGGGTCGGCAAACATGTTTTCATAATAATTTTGTCACTGGTTCTCTCCTGGCTAAAATGAAGGTTATAGTCAACAGTACACCTCCACCGCCACAAGGCGCGGTGTACTAAACTGAGCACAATGTGTAGGTCAAGCTTACGAAGTAGGACCCTATGATTTCCACGTGACCAAAATCATTTGGAACCACTGGCCCAGGTTGTTTATATGGAGGCTTGAGATAAATAGTGTTATCACAAAAAGTAAAAACAGATTTTATAGGGCTCTTGTAAGGGTTACCTACATCAAACAAAATAACAGCTGTGTAAAAAACATGTTCATCTTCCCAATGCGCTAGTCATTAGAATTATAAAGAAATATAGCCATTTATTACAGTTTTCAAAACTTTAATTTGACTTTAGTTTCACATAGCTAGTTAAAACAGCAACATGGATAATGCTTTTATCTGATTGTGAATAAAATAATAGAAATACTCAAGATTTTTGTGGAAAAACCATCCGATCTTGGTTATTTTGGTGATTATAACATGTTTTCATAAGGTACATGTCTGTGATGGTAATACTGTTGATATTGAGAAAATGAATGTTGTATTATAAGTCTGGAGACAATTAGAAATAATGTATTATGTTAATTTCCCTACATACAAATAGTAATGATAGGAAAGCTATAGATTTGCAAACACTTTCTTTCATGACATTGTGACCCAAATGATTTGTCATTTTGAAAATGTGGGTCACTTGAAAAAAGTTTGAAAAATACTGCAATAGACAACCCCATTATCCCACTGCTTTGCTTAACTCCCTGGGGAGACCAAATGTTAGAGGGCTAGTAGGGGGTACTCTCTCATCTGATTTAAAAATCTCAATGCCACAGGGAAGTGAACGGGACATTGCCCTGCATAGGTTACAATCTGATGGGTGTCCTGAGTCCTTAACCTCTGCTTTCTCTAGGCTACATTTCCTATTAGTCTCTCATCCCAACTTCCAATGAGCTCAATTTGCTTCCGAACCATAAAGCAAGGCATGCTGGGTAAATGCAAGTTCAAACTGTAGGCTGTAAGACATCCAAAAACCTACTGAGACATGCATGTCCTCAATAGCACCACATATCCCTATTGTGTAAAACATTTAATGCCTGGGGTCCTTTAAAGAGGATGGAGTATGACTCACTGCCTGGAGGCTCTCGCTGTACCTCTCCAGTGCAAGTCCGTCGTCCCTTCCAAAGACCACAAAACTGTGTTAGTGTTATACAAAGTCCACACATTCCCAACTCCATTTATGGACACTAATTGAATGCTGATAAACGATGTGGCCCTTAGTACCTTTCAGATTCCCTGCCCTGTTCAGCCGGAAGAAGACTGGCAACCCCCTTGAGTCCCTCTCTAGGTTTCTTCCTACATTCCATTAGTGAGTGTTTCCTTGTCACTGTGCATCACCTGTTGTTACTTTCTCTTTGGGGTTTTAAGCTGGGTATCTGTCAAAGCACTTTGTGACGACTGCTGTTGTAAAAAGGGCTTTATAAAATAAATGTGATTGATTGATAAACATCAGTAACATAAGACAGTTAGGACACAATAAGGCAAACAACGATGTACAATGCAATAGATGTGTGGATATAAAGACAAATAATCCTCTCAGATTCATTAGAAAGGATAGGCCACTAGACGTGGGTAGAGACTTCAGAGAGGCAATCGTATCCCTAATTTGGGGCAAAATACATCCCATTCTTAACAGAGAGTATCAATATAAAAACATCTCTCACAAAGAATTTTACATGACTATGATCTAATTTATAATGTCTGATTTGACCTGATGGTAATAAAATGCTTGCAGCAACCGGTCATATTGTTCACTTTCTTATGCATTAACATTCACCTATGCACCTCATGATTTTATCTCTAAAACATGTTTCCATGATGGGACTCCCGGGTGCACGCCACAAAGTCACAGAGTCTAGGGTGACATTTAGTAAATTCTCAAACTGTGGTGGACACCAAGGCACTGTGATTCAGTGCCTTAGACTGCTGAGCATCCAGAGTAGGCCAGACAAAAGATTAAGACTAATCCTGGACTAAGAGATGTTGAAAGGAGATCCTGAATCACTTCGCCCAGGACTAGATATAATCAGTGTCCAGAACACCATCCCCTAGAAATGATCCAACCCCCTAAAGAAGAGATGATTTTTAATGACAAGTTGCTCTAGCACACCGGTTGTTACAGGACAAGCTGTGTACCTGAGCCAAGAAGTAGCAACGTCTGAATAGATTAACACGGTCACTCTGGCTCAAAATAGAATGGAGGAAGCCAAAAGGGCAGATGTCACATTGTTTGGAGGAAATAGGTGGGACTGTAACTGACTGCCTCAGCGCACCTCCAGGATGTTTACACTTGTATAGCAGGGATCCGTCCACTAAAAACAAATATCCTACTTTCCTCAATGTACAAGACAATTTGGATAAACATGCACAGATTAAAGAAAACGGGTGTCAATTGTGAGAAAGGGTTTGTGTCATTGCATCTATCTAATTCCTCTGACCTTGTTGCCCCTCAGTCTGTGGGTCTGTCTCCCCACCCCAACTGACAAGCTGCTGATCCGTCTAGATAACATTTTACGATCCATCCCACAGATGTATCCCCAACTCTGCCCTACTGAGCGGCCAGGGATCCATCTGCCCATCCGTCCGTCCATCTGTCGGTCCTCAACGGAGCCAATGGAGAGGCTTCTGGGTGTGGTGGATTCGATCCCAGCCCCCTGGATCCATAGCATGGTTGAATTCATTAACACGTCTCATGCAAGAGTGAAGAACTGCCGCGAAATCCTGATTCCTAACCAGCTCATTACTGGTCCGGTCCCACCCAGTCATCCTACATGACTAACCTCAGGGGGGCTGTTGCCCTGATGGCTTTGGTGGCCTGAGTAGAAAGCCCAGTGGGGGGTGTGTGGTCAGGGGGGGTGCTCTGCTATGTTTATTAAACAGAAAGGGCGAGTGGCCAGATGGTGCTGTCAATAACCTACCACCCACACCCATCCTCAAACCACCAGAAAGAAAGAAAGGCACACTGGCATGGCAGCAAAGCCCGGCACCAAGCGGGGAGGGGCTGGTAAAACAGATGGCAGGTGTGTCAGTGGATCTCTATGGTGCTTTTAAGACAATGTGCCGCTAGAATTCCAGTAGCCGCTCTGAAGCCCAGTGACTACATCAAAGGCAATAGAGCTCATTGATGAACTGTGTTTAACAGGTGTAGGGTCTGACCTCTGTTGTGAGCTCCCTATTACTCTGTTTCTAACTATGATAACACAGGCTGCTCTGTTAACTGATACAACTCCATTAATGTAGGTGGTTGCATGAAAAGGTCTATATGATGTATGAATACAGCTCTCTCTCCATTGTGACTGGCTACACCCTGGAGAAGCAGTACTGCGAGGTACACTACTGTATATGTGCTCAAACATGTGCAATCACTTAGAGCATCTGCTAAACACAAAATAAAAAATCAACACAGACACCGTTATACGGCTCATTAGCCATATTCGTTGTTGATTAAGAAATAATGTGCATTGAGAATGATACTAGTATAAGAAAAATATGCAAACTCTTGACATGAAGGTACACATTGTACCGTCGCAGAACTTTTTGTCACAAATAGTTTTTAAGGTTTTTCTGGAGCTAGTCTGTGAATTATCCAGTCTGAGCATCCATAAAGAGCTAAGCTAGTTAGCGCTCCAGAGTTAAGAGGCATGTTGGTGGGGTAAAACCAGAAGGTAAAAAATGAGAGGACAATACAGGTATAGTTACAGATCTGTACAAATATGATACAACTTTATAATGTTGTTATATGTGATTGGAGAATGTTAAAACCAGTTACCATGTTACTGACATTGCAGAATGCTACTCTCGATGGCTCTGTTTTAGAACAGGTCCCTACCTATAAATACCTGGGAATTTTGCTAGACGACAATCTCTCGTTTAATACACATATTCGTATGCAAAAGTTTAGGCACCCCTGACAATTTCATTACTTTTCATTTATAAATAATTAAGTGTTTGAATCAGCAATTTCATTTTAATCTATCAAAGACCTGAAGGACACAGTAATATTTTGGTATTGAAATGAGGTTCATTGGACAGAAAATGAACAGAAAATGTGCAATGTGCATCAAAACGAAATTAGACAGGTGCATAAATTTGGGCACCCCAACAGAAATATCACATCAATATTTAGGTGGTGAGGAAGCTGAAAGTGAGAATTAGCTTTTTTAAATAGAAATAAATCATGTCTTTCTTCACAGCATAAAATAATTTTTAAAAGTCACTTATGTCAGTGCATGATTATGGTGATGTACTAATTTATATATGCATTGGTCAGCATCAGTATTGAAACATGTGGATGCAGTAAATCATGCAGTATTGCACTTTACCACTGGAGCAAACTCACACACATCATTGCCTGCTATACACTGCAGTTGGCTGGGACTCCTCGACTTTTAGAAGGTCCAGACCATAGAAATAAAATGGATAGAACGGCCATTCCAAATCAATGTAGCAGAATGGTCAGAGCGGCAGCCATTTTTATGTGTACCCTTCCATCGCAAATATCTAGCGGCCAACTTTTGTATTAAACCGATTTGCGTGTTGTCACCATGACAACTAACAACAATCACCATTTTGTTGTTACTAATCGAATTGACCAGGCCAAGCAGATCAATGGCCTTTCTATCCATTCTATTTCTATGGTCCAGACATTGGCTGATGTTTGTTTATAAGGCTGTATTACAGAAGCTACATAGATATTTGAATAAAAAAAATGCAGTTGTCAAATACTACAATATATACCAGACTGATTCCAGTTAGGTAAACCTACATGTGAATACCGTGCCTCACACTCATGGAATGCTATTCAGAGCAAACTTAAGCTAGAGGTTTCATTGCGAGTACGCATATTTAAATTCAGAGCAAACTTTAGCTAGAGGTTTCAGTGCGAGTACGCATATTTAAATTCAGAGCAAACTTTAGCTAGAGGTTTCAGTGCGAGTACGCATATTTAAATTCAGAGCAAACTTTAGCTAGAGGTTTCAGTGCGAGTACGCATATTTAAATTCA